>JBBPOI010000024.1:0-46312 GCA_038091355.1 Phylloboletellus chloephorus | reverse complement strand
GGATGTGCGTTGCGGTGGCCGTTTGCGGGGGGGGCGGGGGGGGTGGGGGCGGGGGAGGACGAGGAAGGGTGGCGAGAAGACTTGCGGGGAGAATGTTTGGTGTGCATGGTCGCTGTGCCACCCATCCGCGCTCATATCCATATGTATTATGTAATGCATGCAAAGTGACATCCTCATTCATTCGTCGCTGCCTGCAACGACACTCGCCACGGCCCTCCCTCGCCCCATCCACCGCGACAGCACTTCGCCCAAAACACCCGCACTTCTGCCTCTCTTCCGCCGTTCTTCTTCTGCCCGCGCCTTCGTCTCCTCAAACTGACGCTCCCAATCAACAAGCTGGCGCCGGAAACCAATGTTCGGCGCAACTATGCCCCGTTTCGCCTGTACGTGAGCGATCGCCTCCTTGGCCCGCATCGCAGTCGTCGCAACCAGGTACGCACATACGAGCGTGGCAGATCGCGACACGCCTTGCAGGCAGTGCACCTGTTCACGCACCTTCAAATCGACGCGCGACGCCAGTCAGCGCACGTTCACTCACCAGCACTTTGTGCAGCTCGTCGGCGCCGAGCGCATCTTGGATGAACTTGACGACCTTGTCAAACCATCGAGCGATGTTGGCGTGGACCTCGTCGCGGATCGGGACGTGCATGACCATCACGTTCCGTCCGAAGCTGGCGCTCACGTCGGCCTCGATCGCAGACACGATGTGCGTGATGCCGAGACGCTCGAGATTGCCTGCTGCACAGGCGGAGTACAGGTCTGAGAGGTAGAGCCGCGGGGTGATGGCGGTCGCGACGGGGCCGTGGGTGGCATCTGGGTCGTTTCTGCGACGCCGACTCGATGTTTTCTGGATGGGGGAGGACGGAGAGCTGGTTGTGGGGAAGGCGAGCATCTGTCCACATAAATAACCGTCAATAGCCCGCTTGGTCATCCGCACAACTTGACCACAGACTGCCATGTCTAAACACCATCCCGGCGAGTATTTCTCGCGTGTCCTCCTCTGTCCTTGCTCATGTCCTCCTCTAGATCTCATCATGTGCAGGCGTCAGCCTGGCATCGGTCAGTGCCCTCGTGTCCATTGCTTTCGCAGATCCTGACTCCACTCAGCCATTGGACGGTTGTGTGAAAAGTGCGACGGTAAATGGCGCGTATTCTTGCTAATGATACCCTGCCGTATGCTGACCTCTGCACAGTCCAGTCTGCGACTCGTATGTGCGCCCCGAGACCCTCGTTCGTATATGCGACGAGTGTAACTTTGGGACTTATGGCGGAAGATGTATCATCTGCGGCTCGCCAGGTACTTGCAAGGCCCTCCGTTTTCTTCAAACCTGCACTCACTGGCTTTACTTGTCCAGGTATCTCGGACGCGTATTACTGTGCAGAATGTACAAGACTCGAGAAAGATCGTGACGGGTGTCCGAAAATCGTGAATCTTGGTGCCAGCAGAACAGACTTGTTCTATGAAAGAAGAAGACTTGGTTCGTTCTTTTTCTTTCATCCCCGTTCAGGAATCCACTAATGTCATATCCATTGAGCAGGATTCAAAAAGAGCTGAAGACAATGGGTCATCAAGTCTACCTTGGGTCCAGTTGCTCTGCACCCTCGAGTTCGTATCGGTTCAGAGGAGGCGAAAGCAATGCTATTGCGAGCAAAGACGACAACCCAGCCAACGTCGAGTTTAGCCACGAGCACCGCGGTCATGTTGAGCCGTCCTACCGATACACTGGGAAGGGAATGATGGGTGCAGGGTTGTCCAGGTTCGCGAACTGCCTGTCGTAGATGTTTGTGTAATCTTACCTCAGTTGAGACATTTGAACGTACCGGAATTGTGGCATATCAATCTAGTGACAAGTCAGCACGATGGAAAGCGCATGAGTACTAGGAGATCCCACCGGAGCCTTGAAAACCACAAACACGTGTGTCTCATCGTGCGTATCAACAGCCTCACAGTCTCCACACAAGTCCTTCGCGCAATATGCACATCGGAACCAAGCACCGTGAATCCGCTCCAGGCAACGGTCGCAGAGCGCAGTGGAATGGACGAGAAAACACAGGTATTCTGCATGTCGAGGATGAGATGGTGGAGTTCCTGCAAAGCGAGTTTCCCGCATACCTTTTGGGTCTGTGTGAGAGGCAAGACCACCTACGGGACCAGCAGGGACTTTGTAACTTAGAAAACGGTGTTCAGGGTTTGCAATCTATACAGTAAAAGACGGACATACAGCTTGGGCAAGAGCCCGGAGGGAGATTGAAGCGGGCGATGAACTGGCCGAGGAAGCTTGAAGAACGAGTGCATAGGATCATGGAGCATGTATGAGCGCTCTTCGCAGGAAGCACACTTGGTTGCTGCACTCAGTCAGGGCATCGCACTATGCGGTAAGATAAACGGACCAAGCTAATTGCGCCAGGCAACGAAGGGCACGTTGCACATTGATACCTCGTTCCAAATATGGTCTGTGAAAGCTCGTTCATAACCAAACTGTCGTGTCGTCCGGGTTCGTGCACGAACCTCGTGACATCCATCACAAATTACCCGATGGTCTTCCGGTGGATCATCAGGCGCGAGGAGCTGCATGCCGGACCCAACCACAGTTTGCGCAAGCGAAGAGTACACCGAAGAGGGTTTTGAGTGGGATGCGGTGAGGACGTGTGCAGCATCCCGGCCAGTCCAGAGATGGATGGCGCGGCGCGAGGCAGTTTGAACCTCTTGAGTTTCAAGGGGATAGGGAATCTGATTAACTATCAGAGAAAAGTTGCTCTCGACGACCAATGTGACGGGTGCAGACCTTTATCATAATATGTGAAGACAAGTGGCCCCCGTCGGACGAATCTAAGTTCCCTGGGAGGCCAGCTGATTCGCAGTTAGCGCAGATGTCAACAGAGTCACATATTGCACAATGAAAACGAGCGCCGAGAATGTCTTGAAGGCAACTACGGGAAGTAATAATCAACATATACGACAGATATCAAGGCAGGCCCATACTGCGTGCACTTGACACCTGGGTGCTTCATTGCTGTGGAGCAACATACTCTTAGATAAAATGGGCAGGCGTTTGATGTACACGTACATTGTTCTTCATTGGTGTCTTGGGTCGTCACTATAGTGGGTAGATGTTCAGGTTCACTCTTCGACCTTATGGGTTTCTCCATCACAACCAAGAACGCGTGGGCAGGATGTATATCATGAACTTGACTGAAAAGCGCACGAACAATTGGTGAGTGGTCGAGATTAAAGAGAAAGATCAAGAACCTATAACAAGCACGGCACAGGTTAAATTTCTTGCAAGACGCACACTTGTAGCGCCTCCCGATAATTGTGGAATTGCAGGTCGAGCATTTACATGTCAGCATATCTTCTTGTTCTAGAATTGGCTCCCTCCAGGCTTCACAAAGCAAGAATGTAGGTCTGGTACGCACCGACATCATCCCAACCGTGGTGTCCCCATACTTTCTCGAAATACGCATGACGAAATTGTCCTTTATGTCGAGGTGCGGAACGCCTCCATAACGACATTGCATCTTCAGCAGACGTAGGTTCTGGGCCAATACTGCCCATCCGTTCAGTACTAGCACAAAGGGCATGATAGATCCCTGCAGCTTCGATGCATCCGGAACAAAGTTCATAGCCCACATTTCCCGACTCGGATCGGGGACCGGATCCTCGGGATTTATACAGCGTCGAGTTCGGGGATGGGAGAGATGGTAGAGGCTTGTTGTGGGAATGTTCGTTACGGCTGCTCCACGTCGACTCCACGCCTGAGGGAGATGGTGAGGAAGAGAGCCATAAGGTCTCACGTGCAGGGGGTGGATAAGAGTGCATGACATCTAAACTCCTCTCCTTTCCCTTGCCTATATCAAGATTCGATGCGCTCGACACGAATGGGTTACCTGCTGGTTCCTTTTCCCCACACATCGCGCATACGTAGCGAATGGCATCTAGCAATACCCCGCACTCAGAGCACGTCGTGAGTGTACCAGGTGGTGGCCCGACAGGTGGAAGGAACTGCAGAACTTCCGGAGGAATGTCGCTTGCGACCGTGAAGGGAATCTGCTCTGAACTAGAGGAGGAGGATGTAGCGTGGCCACCAGCAGGGTCTGCATCGTGCAGTTTCTGCTGCGAAGCAAGCCAGTCGAGCTGCATGCTATTTGGCCGCACGTGGTCGGATGACGAACTCGCGAAAGGGTCATTCTCATCCTTGATACTGAATCCATCTTCGTAGCCTGAGTCGTGTGTGGAGGTGCTTCCGCCAGTGTATGAATAATAATACTTCCCCCGTGGGTCCCGTTGCAGCGCAAGGTCTCCGTCTATGTTCTCTTGCGAACGCTGATCATCCACGTATGACATGGATACTGATCGAGAGTCGGATTCAGATGGCTCAGGTGTGGCGCCTAGCATGGCTTTGATGGTGCGCGCCTTCTGATCCCGAAGCCATGCCGCACCTCTGTCTCGTGTTGACAAGGAGAGGGCGTGCTCGAAAGGCGAAGCGATCGGCGAACGTCTACGGTCTGCAAGTGCCTCGGCCTCTTCTCCAGTCTTCAGCATTTGTAAAACGGGTGCGGGATGCTCGGGATATGGCTCGGCGACGGAAGACTGATGACGACCTGCACAGGGGCTATCCGCGTGAAACGTTTGCTCATCCGTCGCAGGATCGTCGGACAGCGCATACGAACGGCGGTCGATTTCTGGTGTGCATAAGGAATGCAAGACCTCGTCCGGTCTATCTCTTTGTGGTGAGTGCAATTCTTCGCGTGGAGACGCAGTCGCATCTTCGTGACGCCCGTTTGTGTCCCTCGAGCTGACTGTCACCGAGTCGTCGTCCACGTCTCCAGCTGACCCCGCGCCGACTTCCGTCCGACTGAGTTCTCCGTTGCTCTTGTTTCTCCCTTTGTACTCCTCCACGCTTGCCAGACTTGAGGTATCACTCAGGCTGGGGCCATCGTAGTCCACTGTGATATGAACCCGTAGAGTGATGCGTCGTTTGCTGCCGAAGCTTCTCCCCGAGAGTATAGACGCGGCAGAAGACGGGGGAGGGTCATCGGAGCCAGCCTGAAAGTACTGGATGGCCTCTGTGAGATCTGACTCCGTTGTGATGTCGGTGACCTCGCCGTCATCATCCTTGTAGGAGATCACGTAGGAGGTGGCATAGAGGGAAAAGCACTGTTCGATCTACACGATGTCAGGATGCTTAGCCGGCCCTGACTACCTGATGATGGACAGACCTTGTTCCTCAAGAGGTCGTAGGAACAATTCCTGGACGATGCGAAGCTGATGTGCTTGTTCCAGCGATCAAAAGTACACTTTACGACGAGCGGTCTGTCTGGACGCACATACATGCCTCGCCAGCGGTTCTTGCGGTCACTGCTAGCCCCCAGGGAGCACCGCCAACTTGGAACGCGCACGTTCCGCAGCTGGCCAGATGAGGAGGAGAACTTAGTAAATGGCACACTGCCACAGCTGACACGACGAGAGAACAACAATTGCGAGAGGAAGAAAAACGTATGCGTAAACAAGTTAGTTCAGTGGGCGCAGTATTACTCAAGACAAGTGGAAGCTGCCAACTCCTTCCTTCATCGCCGTACACAGCTTCTCTCTCATTACTTTCTTCGAACTGTATTCCGGCAGCTTCAAATAGTTCACGCACGTCATCACGCTCGGTAGATAGTCATCCGCAGTCAGCGGCGCTTCGTGTGGCTTGCGAACAACCGTGAGTGGCGGATTGAGGCCCCGGAAACCTGTCCAAGCTTAGCCACCGCTCAGCGACAGCAGGATGAAACAACCGACCTCCGATAGGCAGCTTGGGACTTCCAGTGATAAATTGCAAGAAATCACGTCGCGCAGTCACCTCGAATTCCGACATCAGCTCAATCAGGTCGCGAATCGAGCGGCTCTCCCCGTTGAACCCGTGGTCTGCCTTGATAGCCTCATTCAGGGCTGCCACATCCTGTCAGCACAGCTGGCCAGTGTAACAAAACAAAACGCACTCTCGATACTCCAGTCCTCATCAGAGTTACCAAAGAGCATCACCAGCTCATCCGCAGAGAACGCCTGCAGATCACAGATCGGAAAGACTTTTGAAAACCCTTCTCTAAAGGCTTTGGCCTGCGGTTGAGCCCCTGTCCCAATGATGGCATCCAGAACCTCATGAATATATTGTTCCGCGTTATCAGACGTCACAGAAATGTCACGACCACCAGGCTAGTCATTAGAACTAGGTCAGGAAGAGCTGCTCAAGGCGCGACAGACCACATACTCTTAGCTCGATGTCGTACCCTGGCAATGTGAAATCAAGAGCGAGGTCCTCGACGTTGGCAATATCCATTAATGCAATTTTGCGGAAGAGCTGCTTGATGGATGTGAGGGTGCAGTACACAAATGCACGAACGCCAAGGAACCAACCTTCTCTGCCTGCCCTTTGATGGACGCGTAACTTTGTAGTTTGGCGAGAGAATTAGCGAGGTCATTATCAACCAGCTACAATACACTGAGCCTGAACCATCAGGTCAACAAACGGGCACGCACTCTGAGCGAATCAATGGTCAACGGAACTTCTTCCCCAAGTACAAACTTAATGAAGAGCTTGTTGAGAGATAGATCGATGATCCTGGAGTCCAACATCGCTTTGGCAACATACTGTCCAATCACTCGAAGGATATGAGTACGTTTCCTTTGGAGGGTGAGTCAGGAGTATAATGCGCTGCGGGATAGTCACGTACTGTCCACCATCGTTCGCGATGTCATCTGGGCTGATGGGTGCTGGATAGAGCCCAGCAGGATGATGAACATAGATTCCTGGAGAACCTGCGTCTGCATCACGCCAAATCTTCAAGTCTCTGCGCGCAAATTCCTTGGAAACGAGCGAGTAAAACTCAAGGGTTGGACCGAGTCCAGTACCAACTTCCTCGAAGTATTCCACCTCCAAGATTGAAGAAGACGACCCATAGAGTTCGAACACCTTCACCGCAGACTCAAGAATGTGCTTGCGCGAGATACGAACTTTCTGGCGCTGAAGTCGACCAAGGAACCCAATCCCATCGTCACGGCGCGAGGTATCCTGTCCTCGGCTCTGTTGACTTTGCCACTTCAGGATGAGTCGTGCATAACCAAAGGATGTGGACTGCAAGTAGTTATACCGAGTGGCAAACGGAAAGAGGAATGGGAAGTTTTGAGGTAGGTCAATTGCCCAGTCAGGCAGACACGAGCTGGACACTACATCAAGCAGTGATCGCCAATCCTAAGAAATAACACACCTCGCAACAATCATTGGCTCCTCCAATTGTCGAGTAAGTTTAGCCGTCAGCTTATTGTTGATAAACGCAGATTCTGGTAAGGCATGGCGCTCAAGAGGTCGTGTGGGACGTTCAGCTTCTACAGCATTGAGCTTGTGAAGAACCCGAAGGAGACGTAGGATCTTCGCATGGGGAGCGTCATCGGGCAGCGAGGACAGGGTGGGACTGGGCGATCGGATCCTTGCAGCTGCTTCGCTTCGCGCTGATGTTACAGTCAATTAGCAATTTTTGGCCAGGACGCCATGGCGGAGATAAATCTTACACTCTTGGCTTGGAGGTGGTCCACTGACTTTCTTGAATTTGACTGTGTATACTCCTTGCCACATAGCACTCGATGGCAAAGCGCCCACCTTCTTCCTCATCTCATGTTGATGGATAGCGCCGTATATTGTCAAATCCAGCGGAAGTAAATGATCATCCATCCAGAACTCAAGGTGCCAATCAGTGTGTTTCGCCTTGAGAGCCGCAGCGTAGGATGATTTCTGAACGTTTCCTTGTCGAGCCGATGATATTTGTGGGACTCCTCCTTTTGAGGAATTCGGCGTTGCTATGCGGGTGCCGTCTGGCGTTTGTGCTTCAATTCTACCATCATCTACGGCGTACCGTGTGAGTAGGCTTATGACGACGGGTCCTTGCGACACACCTTCAGCGACTGACAACGTCACAGTCTTATCAGCGGCTAGATCTCCATCTTCTTCCTCTTCAAAGACCTGTGTATCTTAGCGTCAGAATTACTCACTACAGTAGGTGTTGAACCGACCTCCGCATCAATTTCGTCATCCGTGAGCTCAGTAGCAAGCCCGCTCTCCTGAACCAAAGCTTCCTCACGCCTTGACATGCTTCCCGACGCGGAGGCTGAGCTGGTGGCAGCGGGGGAAGGATTATCAGAAACCGCTCCAGAAGTTCCGTTCTTAACGCTGAGACGTTGGCTACGTCTCCGGCGAACTTCAATCGAAGGCGGAGGAACATCTGACGATGGAGGTTGAACTGCAGGTGTTGTCGTGGTCTGACTTACTTCGTGATCGGGCGGTGTCCGGGAAGCAGTTCCTGGTCCAAAGCCAGATGCAGCCAATGCTGCCAGCATATTAGACAAGCGGCCACTAGACATCAGTCCGACAACGCGAGGGCGAAGGTAGTCATTAAGAGCTTGGAATGTAGCGATTGCGTGAATTGAGACAACCATGTTCTGCAGAGTTCGTGGGATATCGGAGTCGTCGTCCGCAACCAAACGAAGCCGTAATTGGCGGGCAAGCAAGGACGGAGAGCTTCGCTTTGAGTCTGAGGGAAGTCGAGTCAGCGGCCTAATATGCATACAACATAGATAAATTACCATCGCTGCCTTGCGCAATAGTGATCACCTCAAAGTTCTCCATCCTCGTCAGGCTTTCTTGCAGTTTCTTGACCAAAACAGCAAGAGGAGATTGATTCAAATTTCCGCCTCTGGGGGCCCGGGTGAAGGTTTCATACAAAATCTCCTGGCGGCGCTTGATCGGAACTACATATTCTCAGTGCGTGTGACTTGGAAACTCGAAACTCGACTAACCTGGTCCTTTCTCTGTGGCAAATCGAAGGAGTCCATCGACGGCCCCACTCCGAAGGAGTTCGAAACTAGAGACCGAACCCTCCGAGGAAAAATGGTCCGCAAACTCTCTCAAAGTGGAAATCATTATTTGCTCAGATATGTCTGACGCAGAAAGCTTTTTGACCAAGCGCCGAAGATCGTCGAATGAATCATCACCGTTACTGCTACCATCGTCTTGACCAAGTGAGTACTTGAATCTCATGACACGAGAGCGCAATGTGATCGCATCTTCTGGTTCCAGAGAGAGAATATGATGTTTTTTGTATCCCGAGATTGCAGACGAAGCGTAAACGGCTACCTCTCCCGTAACAGAGAGGTCCGGCACATCTTTATCCTTCGACTTTGTCGTGGAGAGTGTTCTCAATGCACAAACTTCGATTTCATGGAAAACACCCTCCCTGCGTAGGACTGGCCTGTACTCGGAAGGAAGCTTTTGCAAAAGAAGGTCAACAAGTTGTAGAGCTCCAATAATCAGTGATGGATGATCTTTCGACGATAAGATGGACGATGCGAAGCTGGCAACTGGGACCAACTGGGGGTTAAAAGTAATCAGGTGGAATAACCGTAAGGTGGATGAAAGTACTGACGTGTAAAGCTGTTCTGAGTTCATCTCCTTCCAAAAAACCCACGGCTTTCAACAAACCAGTGAGCGTCTTGACACGGATCGGCGTGATCACGCTCGCAGCATACACATCAATGAGAATGGGGACCATCAACTGCATGAAACGTCCAACAACCTCTGGCTTGGAACGCAGCAACTCTGTTCTGTCAGAGAGAGGTTCCGCACTGGAAACAGGAGGCATCGCTTCATCGGTGTCCTGAGCCTGGGCATCTGACTCTTGAGTGGAATCGTGATGCCCAGCAGGATTCTGCGGCGTGTCCGGTGCCATGACTAAGTTTGTGATGGGATGTGAGGCTATGGCAGCAGCCTGGCGGGCAGAGGCGCGCTCAGCTTTAGCCCTGGCTTTGACCATTCGTGCTAATGCCTTGTCAGTGTAGCCCTTGTGATCAAAGACACCATCTTGAGAAACGTCAGCTCGGCGTTCCGTACAGAGATGGAAGCTGCCTACCTTTTGGGAGTGGAGGCATGAGTTCGGATATTAGACTGAGCGCCTCCTCTACTTGATCTTTGGAGCGGTGGGCTAAGTTCTCCATTACCGTCATGTGCGTAACGTCACCCCCAAGGCCCTGGCCCCCAAGGATCTCAGCAGCGGCAGACGTAGAAGGTAACACACCAGTGAGGATCTGGTAAAGTGTATCCACGATGTCTGCTTGCAACAAAGCAATCGTAATCCTGGGACTAGCGCGAGCGGCAGTGGCCAGCGCCCTCAGAAGTAAGGTATACGTGTTCGCTGCAATCAAGGGCGATCCTCCCGAGGGCATGAGGAGAAGATTTATGGCGCGAACCGCGGTTTCGTCCAAAAGGTTCTCGAGGTTCTCCGTGGATGCACGATGGTAGGAATCGATGATTCGGATGACACAAAGACAAGCAAATTCTACTAGTCTTTGATCAGAGTACCCCAAACAGTTGCGGATTATCGACCAGACGCCAAGAACCATAGGGTAGTGGTCAGAGGAGATATTTCTGCAGCAGTTTGCAGCAGCCTGAAGTGCGGTTCTTTGCACGGCAATGGAGAAAAAGTCAAGGTAGTTCAGCAGCGCTGCGAGACCATTTTCGCGAACGATAGAGCTTGGAAACTCCTCCGATATCTTCTCCAGTGTCTGTGATAATACTGTTAGTAAGAACAAGACCTATGGATATACCAACCTACGCTGAGGGTTTGTTCGGCTAAATCAATATAGGAAATCTCTATCAGCTTGCTGCATAGAACAGGGATAGCGCCATGATAAACTACGGTATGGGCTACCCCCGGAAGGGCCTCCATGAGGTTGGCAAGGCATCTACAAGCAAGCATTTGAGCCTCAAGGTTGTCGTCCCCTTGGTAGTTTCCTCCAGCGCTCATTGCCAAGGCCGCAGCGAGAGCGGCGTCGGGATCGTGATCTTCATCGTCACCTCCGTCATCGTCTTCGTCATTGTTTACGCCTCGTCCTCCCAGAATCTTGACGAGCTCACGCACGAACTCCTCGACCTGGAATGAACCAGCCAATGTGTCCTCTGTGGAAATAGAGAGTAGCTCGCTCAATTCCTGCAGAGTTACAAGACGAGTCGTCGGGCTGGCGGTGGACTTGATGTTGTTCAGCATTGTTTTGAGGCGGCCCGATAGAGAGACCATGTATGAACCAAGGTGTCGATAGTCACCAAAAATGGCCATCGCGGCAGTCTCGTCCAGGCCTCCAAATCCTCGGGGACCTTCTGTGGGAGACCGCTCCTCATCGTCTCCACCATCATCACCGGGCAGAGGATCATTATCACGATCATCTGCGTCGTCATCGTCGTCTGCAAAACCATCCCTCCGATCTTCCTGCGAGGGCTCTTCACACTTGAGCATGTCGGCGTCAGCCATATCGACGTCTTCATCATGGATCCTAGAGGTACTAGCAGTTGCGGCAGCCTTCTCCTTAGCGGCCACTTTGCCTTTGGTCGGGGAGGGTCTACATGGCACAGTCTTTAATGCATGCATGCACGAAAGGGAATCGAGCATACCTGGTCTTTTTCGGCATTGGGGCAGAGATCGAGGTTGAAGGACCCGCTCGGGATCTCAAAGAGTAGGCAGTAGTTCTAGTGGTTTTGGAAGATGACAATACAGCTGAATTGACCCCCTCTTCTTCGGAATCAGCTTCAGGCGCAGCACGCTTCTTCCCTTTCCGGTCCTTGGTGGGTTCGTTGATAGTGAGTGATGAGGCTGAGGTGGATGGGAAAGTGGCTCTCCTTGCCCTGGAACCACGGCAGACGAGCGTCAGAGTGAAGTGTCGCAAGATTCACAGGATGACACACCTTTTAGAAGCTCGGGTAGAATCGTCGGCAGAGTCCTTTCCTTTGCCCTTTCCTGAGGCAGCTTCACGGGATCGTTTGCTCTTTGAAGTGGTTGGTTTGGATGTGCGACTGTTTTCGGAGGGGGCACCGGATTGCTCCACTGCGTCGCTGTCCTTGTCTCTTGCTTGTTCGCGTTCCTTTTCCTTCTGCCTGGCAGCCTTGACTCTAGCACTGGAGCGCAGCGATCTTGATTCAGAGACAGCAGTTGAGGAGGTGGAAGCGGATGGAAATTGGACTGGTTCTGATTGGGGCAGCTGGGAAGTATTGGAGCTTGTGGCTTCTTGTTGATGGATTGGTTGGAAGTCCATTAGAGGATGCTCCCAGCCATCGATTCAGAAAGCGCAGAGAAGATTAAAGACAAGGTCGCGGTTCAGGAGAAAGAAACAAAACGGCCGTCGCAAAGTGAGCGTGCTGAATTGAAGCAGTATTGCAGCGCGGGCGAAGGCGTGAGAAACGCCGCGATGTAGTGGCTAGTGGCGAACTGGCACGCTCGACTGGTAGTACAAGTCTACGAAATCCGTCCGACCTGTGAGCAGGACTACACCAGCGATTCCCTCAGGACCTCGTCCACACTCTTGACAAGTATCTCCACAATCTCCCCAATCTCCGCTGTCGTTGCATTGTACGCAGGGCCCAGCATAAGGTGGTCGCCCTTCGACCCATCAAGGCTGGCACCCCCATTCATTCCCATCGCGATGAGCCCGTTCTTGAGGCAACGCGCTTGGACAAGCATAGCGAATGTCTGTCCCTTGAAATCTACTTGTGCTGCTTCAGGGCCCGAGAAATCAAACTCGATGCCCCAGAATGCGCCACGACCGCGAATGTCGAAAGTGAACGGCTTGGCTGTCGCTCCTTCTGCCGATAGTCCTTGGTGAAGGAGCTTTTCCATCAGTGTACCGTTCTGTACGACCTTGGGGAGTAAGTCCTCCTCCTCAATGACTTTCTGTACGGCTAGGGACGCTGCGCACGCCAATGGATGCGCCTAGAAAACCACTGAGATCGCCTCGTGTCGTGTTAAATAAGACTTGCGCTACCTGATAGGTGTGCCCATGCTTGAGAAGACCCGAGCCACCTCGTATACCTCTCGCAACTTTGGGAGACAGGAGCACTGCACCGATAGATGCATACCTAATCGGCTGTTCGTCAAAAGAGATACCCTGGGCATTACTTACCTACCCTCCACCAAGACCTTTAGCGACTGCCTGCAGATCAGGGGCTGCCCCGTCACCGACGCTTTGCCATGCGTGTAGGGAGCCCATCCCTAGAAATGTTGAGTGCGACGTAACTCATTGGACAAGAGCACTTGACTTACTGCCCATCCCAGACATGACCTCGTCCAGGATAAACAAGGCCTCGTACTTCTCACAAACAGACTTCATTGCAGCAAAGTACCCCTTTGGGGCACCTAGGACACCAGAGGTGGCACCGACAACGGTCTCCGCGACGACTCGAAGTAGCTTAGTGCTATGCTATGCACGGAGGACGGAAGGAACATACATCCAATTACGGTCTCAGGGCCGAGTTCAATGAACTTGTCTTCTAACTCTTGTCGAAGGCGCTCGACGTACTGATCTTCTGTTTCGTCTAGTTTTTGGAAGCGCTTCGCATATGCTGGGGAAACGTGATGGAAATGATCGATGTCGAGGATATCCACGTATGGTGCACGCCGAGTGGGGTGATGGGCAAGCGACAAGGTGCTTAGAGTATTGCCGTGGAACGACAATTGACGAGCAATAAAATTCTTTCTGCCAGGTTGTCCGATCTCGACGAAATACTGGGATTACCTTGCATCATAAAGGGGGAACCTTGGGGATATCACGAACCTGTCTTGAAAGCTTGATTACGGCCTCCATAGCCTCAGAACCTGTTATCGAAAGTTGGAAAGTTATTTGCTCGCTTGGTAGGTATACTTGCCACCAGAAGCGAACGCAACGAGTTCAAATGCCCCGTTGCTCGAGTCGATGAGGAACTTTGCCAGCTCCTCTGCAGGTTTGCTCGACAGTTGCATGTTGTATACATCTGTGGAGTGATCATGCGAGCGTCAGTCATGGGGGAAAACAGCGGCGGAGACTGACAAGTCAGGGTATCAAGCTGCTCCTTGATGGCGGCGATAACGATGGGATGGTCAGTACCGATGCACGAGACGGCTGCCCCTCCGATGCCATCGATCACACGGCGACCGTCTTCAAGGTCGACATAGATGCCTTGACCACGGACTGCGACAGGTGGGGTCCATGGCGTCCTGTGCAGGATGGATGTGGTGCTAGCAGTCATCGAAGAGGTATGGGGAGGATCACGGGCGAGAATCGGGTAAAACCTGCATCGTAGGTTTAATCGTGGCCAAGGACGACAGAACGGAAAGCCATGGGGGGACTGCGACCCCTCCCCTCCCTCAGATACTGCCTGTAGCACATAAGCGATATTCCAAGAGCTTGCGCTCCGCTCGCACGAACGAAAACTCCAACTTCCCCGCACTCTTGGAGCTGAATCCTTACTTAGCGAAGACTACCCCCACGTTCTGTCCTAGTGATCTTCTGCGAAACGCGACACTCCAAACAACTCCATCTCTGGATCCTTGAGTTGCTGTGAATCCCAGATGCGTCACTGGAGCCGCCTTGAGGGGAATGTCACGGCACTTCACTGCGACCAGAGGATCTTTCCCGTGTTGTTTATTGACTGCTCGCTTTATGATCGTGCACGCAGAATGGGAGATGCAGTGGTGACGCCGTCGACTTCCTGCGCTGCAGTAGCGCCTAAGGATGCTGGGCATGGGATCTCTCTGATTTAATCGCCGCGCAACATCGAGTCAACAACTGACCGCTACTCGTGTCGATCGCCATGAGCCTGGAGAATCCTGGCCACGACGATTTTGAGGTCGTCTTTCGCAACAGTCGATTCGGAGGGTTCGAGGTCCTCAGACACAAGGACAAGACCATCAAGGTATATTCCTTTCCCCCTCCCTCCCCCGCATCGTCACTCAACACAGTTGCTATAGAACACTCAATTCTTCCGCAAAGCCGTTACGCCATCTAACCACAAGGAATTCAATGATATGTATGGATCAAAACTCCTGCCCCCTACACCTCACTCACCGTCCCGCAGGTTGGATCTGCAGAAGCATGTGCTAGCTAACGAAACGTTTGGAACGGTCTATCCAGTGTACACGCACGACGAGCGCAAGTGGTTTATCATGTCCGTGACACATGACGACACATCGCAGGCTGCGGAGTGATACACGAACTGCTATGCAAAATCCCTCAACATCTAGATTTCGACGATGTGAAAGCAGTAAGTTCCGATTCATGCATTTCAGGCTGACCGATTCTGCGACGCTGGATTTTGAAATGTATCCCATAAGCATAAGCATTGCGATCGTCGCCCCATCCACCGCTGTCGACCTTTAACGACGCCTCGCAAGTTTGTGGCACAGCAT
Organism: Phylloboletellus chloephorus; assembly: GCA_038091355.1. Taxonomy (NCBI): domain Eukaryota; kingdom Fungi; phylum Basidiomycota; class Agaricomycetes; order Boletales; family Boletaceae; genus Phylloboletellus; species Phylloboletellus chloephorus. The sequence continues at coordinate 31,075 of JBBPOI010000024.1, read as the reverse complement.
CTGAAAGCCGTCAAAAGGGCTCATGGTTTGAGAAAGGGTATTACGACGATGAGGCTCGGACTAGAGCAGAGCAAGAGAGGAGGAAGCTATCTGGAATATCTACTGGAAAATTGCGAAAATTTAATTTGAGTCAGTACGGAGTGCTAGGAACTATACGTATGAGGAGATACTCTCCTCAGTCAGAGAAGAGTATAAACGCCAGAATTTGATGACCGCAAGAGTATGATACTCTGACGAAGGCCTTCGACGATAGTCCCTCCAGATGAGAGGCATCGGTCACCCACCTAATCGCCCCCGATGACCACTTACTTGGCGCCTTTGTATGAATAGCGCCCGCTGGAAGTGCGTTATACAGCCTCGGTGCTACTCGGTTGTGCCTTCAGCCAATCTCCATACCATCCGGCAGCGATCTTAATCTGTTCGTGTGGTCACGATATTTATCTTACGCAAATCTCAAGCTCATGCATAGGGGTCATATACCATCCAGACTTTTGAGTGTGCCGTTCCGGGAACATAGCTCGTTCTTCGAGCTCACTTGTTATGCGACTGGGATGGAGTTAGGCTGCCCAACCTCAAGGGCCAAGATGGTCAGGTGGGTGAAATGATGGGAGAAGAGGCGTACGATGGTGTCTGTTGTACAGCCAGAATAGCCGACAACTGGTAATTCGCCTCGGCGCTTCATATGCTAAGAGTCATGAGGCTACGGGTGATTGTCATATTCATGTGCACCATGTGATCAACTGCATTTTTGTCGTCCTGAGAGGGCATACACATGGAGGGGACATACAGTTGAGACAAAAACGGAGAAACCCGCTAGAACCAGTGATAGTGTGCACCTATTGCTCAGCGGCGCGTCTCCTCCGCAGGTCTCTCTCCTCAGATATCGTGAGCTTGGTACCCTTGCCCTTCGGCAGCGATATCCAAGGCTTAGTGCCCTGACCAATAACGAAGATGTTGGAGATACTGTATTTGCCAATAGTCGGAACTCATCGGTACACGCGACGCATGACGCTACATACCGTGTGGCGAACGTACGGTCAAGAGAATCCTTGACGTGGACAATATCGAAACCACCGACATGCTTCTCGCGGTGAACAATGACACCTGCACGGCCCATGTTACGGCCGCCAGTGATCATGACGATGTTGCCAGTGTCGAAGGGCACAAAGTCGGTGATCTTGCCTTGCTCAAGGTCAAACTTGACCGTGTCGTTGACCTTGATAGCCGGATCCGGATAACGGATTGTGCGTCCGTCGTGTGTGACAATGTGAGGGACACCCTTGGCACCGAGGGCCACTTTGCGGACCTTGAGAAGCTTGTAGGTAGCCTCCTCGGGGGTGATGCGATGGATAGTGAAACGGCCCTTGACATCATACAGCAGACGGAAGTGTTCGCCAGACTTTTCGATCGAGATAGTGTCTGGGCCAATCTCAGTGCACTATCCGAGAGAAGAAGGGATCTTTGCTCACCCATGAAGCCGGTGGGATAGGTGGGGTCGGTCCTGACTTTCCCATCGACCTTGATGAGGCGTTGGTTGACAATTGTAATGACCTCACGCCCAGTTAGAGCATACTTCAACCTGTTTCGGAGGAAAATCGTGAGGGGGAGGGATTCACGGAGTTTATGAGGACCAGGGGACGGGCGGGGAGCCTGTGACACAATGAGAGCCTGATAAGGATTGAGATGGCCGAGCTTCCTCACGTAGGTTCCGCTCAATTTGTCGAGCATCCATGACGATGGTGCTGCAAGGCGTTTCAAGTGTTTTTTCGGTCCGCGAGCCTACGAAAGAGAGGGCGTCAGACATTGAAAGCATGGCGAAGTAGGTCCATCCCGCGAAAGCGGACAGCATCCATCCATCCCAGCGGCAGAAATGCTGGTCTCTCGGCGTGTGGCTGGCTTGCCAAGCATTCGGAGGACACACGACTGACCATGATGGGATTCTTGAGGGAACGGCGGCGACGGCGACGAGCAGATTCGTTGCGGGAGTGCTCCGAGAGAGGTGCTTTAGGGTGGGTTCGTTGGCACGTGATGCAGACGTCGCTGTGGCTGTGCACACGACCACTTTCCCCGCGCACGCCCTGCAGAGTGGAATGCAAAACAATCGCATCGCTACCGATCCCGTCAGATATCCGCCATACAACAAATACCGCCATGACCGCTTCATCACAGCCAGCTTTCCCTCGGGAGTCCAGTCGCGCGTCCCTTCCTCGGTCTTGGACAACCTGAAGAAGCGTTTTCACCGCCGCGGTCCTTTGACATCTGTCGCAGCATCTTCCACCACTTCCGCCGCCCGCTTTCTCATTCTGTGTGTCTTTTGGTACACCACGTCCGCCCTGTCGTCGAACACCGGGAAAGCGATCCTCGAACAGTTTCGCTACCCTGTCACTCTCACCATCATCCAATTTGGTTTTACTGCCTCCTGCTGCCTCCTAATCATGACCCCTGCGATCAGTTTCAGCAGGCTGCGCTCGCCAACGGCCGGTATACTAAGGGCGACCTTGCCTATGGGTGCGTTCCAGGTCGGAGGACATATGTTTTCTAGCATGGCAATCTCTAGAATTCACGTTAGCACTGTACACACCATCAAGGTGTGTCGGAGTCGAATCATCTCACCTCATTATTACTCAAAGAACACTCTAGGCGTTGTCGCCGCTGTTCACGGTGGCCGCGTATGCACTTCTCTTCGGGGTCAAATACTCTCCAAAGACTTATATATCACTCCTTCCCCTGACCATCGGAGTGATGCTTGCGTCCACTTTTGATGCTTCTGCGTCTAGTCCGGTTGGCTTTCTCTGTGCCTTTGGGTCTGCCCTTGTCTTCGTAAGCTCGAACATCTTTTTCAAGAAGGTCATGCCGTCGGGCTCGCAGGCATCGCATCGGCTTGATAAAGTGAACTTGCTGTTCTATTCCTCAGGCGCGGCATTCATTCTGATGGTACCTCTCTGGACCTTCACGGACCTCCCTCGACTCCTCTCTGCGCTCGATAACCCGACACACGTTGTCCACCCCAGTCACGGTCATTCCTCTATACATTCCCTCTCATACCACTTCATTGTGAATGGTCTGGTGCACTTTGCCCAGAACATCATCGCATTCGTGATTCTATCATCCACGTCTCCAGTCACGTATTCGATCGCCTCCTTGATCAAACGGATATGGGTTATATGCATGGCAATTGTGTGGTTCAACCAGAGGGTCCACCCAATCCAAGGCGTTGGGATTGGGTTGACATTCATGGGTCTTTATATGTACAACTCAGCGAAGAGCGACGTCGAAAAGGGAGAGACCAAAATGAGGAGAGTAGAAGCCACACGGGACATGATGCTTCCTTCCAACCGAATGGAGGAGCAAATGTTGAACGGTAGTGCGCCGTCGTCACCTAGCTCGCTGGAGAAATCCGTTTTATCGTCCGCGACCGGGATGGAATCGCGGCCTCGATGCCCTCCGTCGCCGCTTGGTAGCGCTCGACCAACACCACCCCATGTGCGCGGGCGCTCTCCGGAGAGAAAACTTTCGATCCGAGTCTCACCACTTGATTTGTCCTCGGTATTTACCAAACGCACTATATCACCTGCGGAACCTTACCCGTCTCCGCCCCCTTCTCTTGATTCCCCGCCATCTGAGACTGTTTCCCTTGCATATCCATATTCACACTCTCGTCTTCTTGGGGTAGAACCGATGCATGAAACACAGGTGTCCGCCTAGACTAGCACTATTGATATTTTAAGACGGCCACGTTTACATTTGATAGCATATAGACACGCTGATAGCGCAGGACTGGAAACTTGAAGTCTCGGAGGACAGTATCGCCTAGTTTGCGCTCGATGTAGTAATACTTGCGGCTAAGTATGCGAATCTACATGGCTTGCCCAAGGTTGACGATGACATACTCATACAAGCCTCACTGAGGAGGAAAAGGCCTCCTCGAATTGGTAGTGGGGCCATTACATGAGATGCAATAGGAGGGATCATAAGCGGAATGAATAGCCATATACAACAAACAGCGTCTGCCATGCCTCCGGGTGTGATCTGCCGAACGAGGCTGATAATCACTTTCCAGCGGCGGTCTTATGGCTTTTGATGACCTTCTTTACGATCTTTGCCTCCTCGACAAGGAATGCGCGGAGGATGCTGCGTGGAGATGGGTGAAACCGGAAACGAAAAGGGAGTGGACGTACCGTGACTTTACACAGTCACCGCAGCGGGAACCTCCGTACGCCCGACGGACGGTCTTTATACGCTTCGAGACGGTAGCATACTGGCGTGGGCGCAGTGCCGGAACCTGGAGAGGTGGGATGAGCAGCCCGAACACGGCCCAGTATTGCTTCAGCATACACCAGGCAATCCGATCCCGCAGTCACCGCATTTGGGCTGAGTGGGGAGCTTTTTGAGATGGTGGTAGACAAGCTTTCCGCCTGGAGTCTTGACGATGCGGCGGCGGTTGGAGGTGGTGTTGTAGGGCGTGCGTTTGCGGAGAGTAACGCGCTGGGCCATGGTGACCGGTGTTGTGCTGAGCGGTGGTGTGGCTGAAGGTGCTGCTGTACAGGTCTCGGCATGTGCCGGTGGCGATGTCCCAGATCACGTGGCTGAATTAGGCGTGGAGGCCTGCATGATGAGTGGACCGAGTTGACCAGGACCATGTCGGGCTCATCCAAGCGACTTTCTGTGCGACGCGGGTCTGTGAGCGCACCGGATCCCCTGGGAAAATTCACCGCGCTCAACCAGGATCCCCTCCGCTCCTCGTCCTCCACCCTCTCCATCGTCCGCGTACTCGACCCCTCCGCTGCCTCAGGCTTCCCCGTCGCCCCCCTCACCTTGTCCGATCCCCCCTCCTCTCCTCCCCACCACCGCCGCTCCGTTCGTCGTCACGGAAGCACCCCTTGTTCCTCCCCAGACAGCAGACTTAGCTTCGCTTTCTCCTCTTTTACCCCTGTTTCGCCCACCCAACCCTCAACCCCCCTCTTCTCCTCAAGTCTGCAGAATCATCATCCCAGCCCCTCTTCTTCCCCTCGCCTCGGGCCCGCTTCTCCTCAATTCGCTCGTCGCCATTCCGGATCTGGTCCTTCCGCCTTCTCCAAGCCCAACCTTACCCCAGATCAGCTCCTCGACCTTGCCCGTCAATCAACCGCTCCTCGTTACGTCCCTGGTACCCATCCATCCAATCACAGCAGCCCCGACGCAACAACAGGATTGATTAACTCCCCAGCTACCTTCACCCTTCTCCCTCCAGATGTCTACCTCCCTTTTATTGACAGAGCTGCAGAAACTGCCCATTTACTCTCGACTGCTCCAACAAAGAAGCTATTCTCCCTCTTGGCCCAGACCTTCCAAACACAGACCCCTCATGAGGAGGCTCAAGATCCATTCGTCGTTGATCCAGCCCGATGGAGCTTCCACACTCTGTGTCGATGGCTAACTCACGTTGATCGATCGGCTGCCAACGATGCGCTATGGGTGAAACAAGCTCGAAAATGTGTTCTTTCCCACTCAGAGCTTATATGGGAACGCCTGAAAGGCGCACTAGGCGTCCCCCCGGAATTGGAATTGGAGGATTTGGACCGAGCAGATAGCCATCCCGCTCTCTCCCACGGAGAAGCGGAACATATTTCAGACGCCCCTGATCATTCCCACCCGTCGCCAGCTCCTGTCCTCCCCACATCGCCCTCAGAGCTGTCACTGATGATTGAAGCCATCGTCGCCACATCGTCCTCTAACCCTCCCCCATCTACCCCAGGTGTAAGCCACCCGCCGCCGTCAAGTCTTCCGCCTGCACTTTCTCAATCGTCCTCCATGTCCCAAGTTGATCAGGGTTTACAAGACATCGTCGAAGACCGTGAGGAAGAGGATGAATCCGATGTCATCTCCGATAACGAGGATCGCGCCAAATCACAGGAAGAGCCCAAAGCGCAGATCCATGGACTCCGTGTTTGCACGTCCCCGGTCCCTTCTTCTGCGGTCACGCCACATGTGTTGTCGTATCCATCCAGCCCGGCTATGAGTCCGTCAGAAAGAAACAGTGTCGAACCACGCAGTCCAGATTTCTCTCTGTTTCCTCTCACGCGTCACCTCTCTCGGACGAGCTCCCATGGATCTATGGCCAGCATTGGGCGGCCTACATTTGGGTGAGCGTTCTTCAAGTCACGTCATGATTTCATTCTACTAATTCCCTCATAGTTCATACACCTATCGTGACATGGGGTTCAATTCTGGTCCTTTCGAAGTTGGAGACAGCGATAGCGAGCGTGCGTATGACCCCGTTGGTGATCGCGCGCCTGGCAATCCGCTATTCCCTAGCAATTTTGCCCGCCTTGCGTTAGGACCAACTTTACGCGCCAAGTACGTCTTCGCGATGGCTTCTACGTCGGTCGCTCATATACGATCCTTAGTAATCCTTCTTTACGCTCGTCACATACCGCCACGCCGCGTTGGGCGCGCTGGGCACCTGGCAGCCGACCCCCTTCTTGGGTTGAAGGCTGGGACGCTGCGAAACAAGAATATGCTGCCACTGTTGCCAGTGGCAGTAGCGTTGCTGCTGGAGACTAAGCTCGTGTCCGTGCGCAGCGAGCGGTACTCGTCTGTCACTTTGCTACATGAAACCACATTCGGACTACATTGACCATGCTCCATTCCTCGCGTTGTACATTAGTGCATTAGGTTTCCCTGGTTGTGTTCTTGTTGTATTGGAATGATTCTCAAGGTATAATATTGTGTTCCGCAGGATATACATAGATGGGGAGGGCAGTCGGTATTACAGCGATGCTATGTCGAAGTTGGGTACAGAATCAGAAATCGTCAGCAGCCCCGCCATATTTCTGAGGCAACTCGTCTTTATCAATCACAGAGGTAAGGACTGCACCGATTGCGTGAGGACCAGAACCGACGACCGTCATCTTGGCAAGAGTGGCCGCTGAGAGGAAGGGTTTGAACAACCAGAAGATCCAAGTCAGGAAGGAGGGCACGTTGACAAAGAATTTGCGAGACTGGAGAAACAAAGATGAAGAAGATGAACGAGGACAAGGGGCAGAGGGCAGACTTACTAGGAACTCGGGGTAATGATCCTGAAATATTTTCGACGCTTCGGATGCAGCCTTTTTCGAGTTCTCCGTGCGGCTGGACAGACTAACGCCTTCATAATCTGTGCAAACGAGAGATGATGACATTGTTGAGCCGGAACGCGCGTGACTAGACATGCCATGAATCTGAACCATTTGATCTACTGTTTCGAAGTCGAGGAGTGCGATGGACTTTTCCATGAAGGCGACACGCCATCTAAGTCGCGTGAGCTGGAAGTGGAAGGCAGACAAGGGAAGAATTACCGCAAGAAGCGGTGGACATTGCCAAAGACTTCATCGAGATCCTTGTTCGCGCCGTAGAGGTTATAGCTAGGGAATATGGCCATGAGCGGCGGAGACGGCCAAGGTGTAATGATGGAACGTACGTGACTGGACGACCCTCCTTATCCCTCCCGGAGACCTTTCCAAGATTGCCGAATACTTGATCTGGGAAGTCCTCCTTCATCACGGCATCAATGTCGAAGGAATGCCTCCAGCGAAGGGTGGATATGAACATTTGCTTTGCTTCCGCGGGGTCGAGGTTCCTGAGACAGAGGGGGTATGGGGGAAAACACGATAGTTGCTGCGAGGACAGACGCACCTGGCTCGTAAGAACTTCATGAGCAAGACGCTGACGCGCGGGTGAGTTGGATCGAGGGGATCGATGGTGACACCCCACATGGTGTATGGGGCATGCGGGGAATCGGGGAATGCGACGGCGAACGCCTGTGCGAGCGACGACTGGCGGACGCCATTAGAGAGAAGTGGAGGCAGCAGGCAGGGGACGCACTTGGAACTCGCGGAGGGCGGTGCATTCGGCAGGCGTGAACTTGCCAGTCAATGCGTTCTGGACTGGGGCAGTAGTCATGTTGGTGAAGAGCAGGACGAGCACTTTGAAACAGAGACTTTATTATCCGCCACCAAGCATTACCACCACCCACACGCGTTCTGGTCGACGAGGCCAACATCCGTCTCGACAACTCATAGCATCCGTGGGAAGCATATATGCAACTTCAATGGCCTCAAAGGACACAGACCGAATCACTGCCGCCCAACAAACCCTCGACAGTATGTCCCCCCCCTGCTCACCTCCCACCGTCGCTCACAACCACCCATCAGCCCTCTTCGACATCTCCCAGTTGCTCAACACCCAGCTCGACAAGGAGACCCTCGCCACCTGCGTGGGCATGATCGAAAGCGGCGTCAATCCAGAAGCACTTGCGGTACGCTGCCCCCCTCCCCATCTTCCACCTCGTCTCATCCACGCCCCAGGCTGTCGTTCAAGAACTTCGTCGCGAAGCTGCCGCGCTCAACGGCCAAACACCCCCGGCGGCTGATCCCCGCTGACCCCTGCGCCTGCCATGCCCGGACGCGGCTCCGTTGGAAGAACTAGGAACGGACATGAGTTGTGTCCCTCTTTTGGATGCTCAGACACACAGATTTGGCTGGTGTCCGTGATGTTCTGTAGTCTGTCCGACACGTGTGCCATTTGCCTTGTTTTCCTTGATCCTGCACGAACAAAAGTCGCTGTGAGAATTGTCGTCGTACCAGTTCCAAGTTGCATCACGTTCAACCAATCCTGAGCCCTGAGCCAGCTCAACTCACTCGACCCAGCCCAGTCCACTCCTCCCACTTCTCTCTCCATCCTCCACCCCCCACCCCCACCGCTTTCCCTTTCCTCACATCCTCCTCTCTCCCTCATGCAGCCCTCCCAGCTCGAGATCCTGCGCGAAGTTGAAGCCCTCCGCGACATCAGACGAAGGTCCACATCGCAAGGCGGTCCAGGTGCTCTAATCCTCGACCCTGATCTCCCAAATCCCTCCTCATCCCCTTCCCCGACCACAAGCTACTGGTCTGCCGCAGCTGCCCAACAGCTCAACGATGGCGACTCAAGCAGCGGCTCTCATGAAGACAGCTCCAGCTCAGAAGAACGTCCTGCCCCCTCTGATGATCCATGCCATTTGTTCTGGGTTCCCGCTCGCCTCCACCCTGAGATCGCGCCTGCAGAGTTCCGTGCTTTCCTCAAGGAACACGCTCGTACCCCCCCACCAGATCCTTCAAATCCCCTAGCTCGCTCATCAACTACTACCTCCTCACCCGCTCTGGAGCGTAGGCGCTCCATGCTCAGCAGGCAGTATAAACCTTCTGAGAACGATGACGTCGCAGAGGACACCATCGTTCCAATGCGCCGCAATCGCACCGTATTGTCCCGTCCCGGTCCCCAACTCACAATCAGTGATCTCCAACACCTGGAGGAGCTCGCCGAAGAGGCTACCAAAGACTCCGATCCTTCAAAATTCAGGACCGTCCTCAGGCGCAGTCTCAGTCTCAACGTCTCTCCTTCAGGTAAAATCTTTCTTGGTATCCCACTCACAACCTTGTTCGCTCAATGCTGTCTGCCCCTCTCACCCAGCCATCGACAAGATGGACAACATCCCCCCCATCCCCGATGAAGCTGATGCCCCTATCATCGTTCCTCCCCCAGGCCAAATCCTTCGTCGTGCTGCGCGAACCAAAATTCGCAAGTCATCCGTGGCTGGAGACGGTGATGCTCGTGGCTTTTCCGCGCGTCGCCGCCGGCCTCCAACCAAGGTTGCAGAACCACGCACGTCGAGTGACCTGTCCTCCAACGATCATGCAAGCGAGCAGGGCGATACCCCTGAGCAGTTCAGACGACCTCGTGCCTTCTCCAACGAGAGCGTCATTAGCGATGAACATGTTCCTCGATCCGATCCTTATGCCGAAGAGACGTCGATATACGACGCGTATGCCGGGGAAGATCCCGAGAGCGAACACCCACGCTCCATACAATCGCTCTTGACTCCCCAACCTCCTGTGTTATCTGTATCGCTCCCAGTGGATGACTCAAAATCGTCATCGGCGGATGTAGCATCAGAACCACCGTCCGTGTACCCTCCGCCCGAACCGGAGTTGCAGCATCCCCAACCTCAGCGACTCAATCTTGTTGCGTCTATCGAGGAGACTCCGCGTACTCCTTCACCCGATACAACTCTCGTTCCATCCGTAGAAGAGACCGAAGTAGCCCCCACGTTAGCTGACATGTCTGTCCCCGTGGAAAAACCAGCTAGCCCTGCGCAGAAGAAGGAAAAGGACAAAAGAGGCCTCTTCGGCAAATGGGGAAGCAACGACAAGAGCGGGAAGAAGAGTGTGAAAGTGGAGCGGGATCGCGAAAAGGAGGCTCAGCGAGCCGAGAAGGAGAAGGAGAAAGAGAAAGAAAAGGAAAGCGGTTTCTTTGGCTCCTTATTCAGCAGCAAGAAGAAGCAGGATGACTCGTCTCCTCAGGCTAGTGGGTACACGGGATCGGGCCGCGAAACGGCTACTGCCCTCCTTGGAGCGTCCAAGTCTTCGAAAGGCTTACCTACGTCTCCGTCTCCGCAGCCGGGCTTTCAGGGACCGTATGCGAGGTACCCCATTCATGTCGAACGTGCGATTTATCGGTTGAGCCACATCAAGCTGGCGAATCCGAGACGGCCCCTTTATGAGCAGGTGTTGATCAGTAATTTGATGTTTTGGTATCTGGGTGTCATCAACAAGACTCAGAATCCAACGCCGACGGGGCCTACCCAGGGAACGCAGCCTGTACCTGCAGCTCCAGTGCAACAGGTCTCTGAGCAAGAGGTGGTGGTGGAGGAGCGACAGACGGCGGAAAACGAACCCTTGGAGCGGGAGAGGCAAGAACGAGAGCGGGAACAAAAGGAAAGGGAGCGCGAGAGGGAGGAAGAGCTTCAGCTCCAGCAGCAGCAACAGCAGCAGCAGAAAGAAAAGTCTCGGCGATTGACGAAAGCGAATCCCGCACAACCGGGCGCTCGACGAGCGGGAGAGATGCTTGTCAAGGGTCCTCAGTACGAGATGCAGCATCGGGTCATGGAGCAGGAATACCATGGGCCAGGGTTTGGCTATGGGTCCTCCTCTCCGTCACCTGGTTCAGCTGCCGCTCCACGCATGCATCGGCAGTCGAGCCCTCCTACCAATGAGCCCCAACCGATTGTCGAGCCCGAGCCTACTGCGTATATGTATCCAGGAAGCATGGATCCACATCTTCTGCCTGGTGCAAGGCCGCCTTTGCCTAACTCATTACCTGCCTCGCCCACAGCAGGGTCACGTACTCGGTCGTCGTCACCCTCTCCTCCACCTGCGAATGGACCCATTCAGCCAGATTCTTCCTCACAAGCTACCCCACCACATCGTTCCCGATCGCCGCCGTCTCAAAACCATAATAGATACTCTCCGTCGTCACCCGTTCCTGTACGATCACAGCCGTCGAGGGGTCCAACGCGTTCGCTATCAGCCACAGTAAATTCTGGCGTTCCTTTCTCTGCAGATGGGAAGGCTAGGAAAGTGGTCAGCGCTCATGCGGTCGTACCGTCGCCGAATGGGAGGCCTAGAGCAAGTGTTGGGAATGTGTCTGTGTCGAGAGGTGAAGAAGAGGATGTGCCACTTGCTGTTTATCAACAACAGCGACGGCGGTGAAATCTTTGAGGTACGGATTTCAAGCTGGCAGTCACAGGATGTGCTTATATGATTTATGAGTAGGGCTCGCGTTTTTCTCGCTTTCGATTCGGAGTACCCTGAATCACTCACTACCCCTACTTTCATACATATGCTCGACCCGATCTAGGAAGTCGATGTGCATCCAGAATATCTCCAGACCTATTCATTGGACTCGATTCGTCGGACTGTACCCTATCCTATTCGTGCATGTCCATCCTACCCAGAGCCTACTCCGATCCAACGTTGGACTGGTCGACTCGCTTATATCATACGATCCCGTTGCTTTAAATTCTCTCTTTCAGCATTCTCCACTGTTTTGTATTTCGTGCGTCACGATCGCCGTCCGAACTGTCATTGCTCATGAGGGAGGTCGTGGAGGGTTCTGGACATCCTTTTCTTTCTTTTTTTTTTTTTTTTTTGCACTTGAGATCTCATGGATGGCACGGATGAGATGATGAGGGTGGGTGGAGCCTTCTGGGTGCGGTATAGAAGAATGATCGGGTGGACGCCGTTGAACGTTGCTTGTACTTTCTCTTCTTCACGGCGGACTCTATTATTCAACGAGGATCTATTAGAGTTGTAGGGTCTTTACTTCAAAGGCGTGTTTTATTGTTGTTGTCGGCCGCGGATTGCAATGAGACGTACTAGTCGTCCTGGGCGTGGGGATGGTCCTGCTCAATATTCGTCATAAGCTGCAGACTGAGGCGTGTTGACACCTCCCAAGTCTCATGAGTTGTAGTTCGTCACGATTGTCTCCGCGCACAGTTAGAACTGGGATTGATCAGACATGATCAAGGGGCATTAAGAAAAAAAGAGAGATCAGAAGGTCAGGTGGTTCTGACTTGCAGATAAGGTGCGCCCTGGGTATGTCGACGACACTATGGCCACTGTCGAGGTCAGCGGTTCCCCAGTGTCGGGAGTAGTGCCGCAGTACCCTTGTCTCCCCGGAGTGCGTACGCGTTGACCATTGCGGTCGTGGCGTGATTTAGGTGAACCGGGTTAGCTGGCCTTGTTGCCGTGCTGACGCTCGTCAAGAGTGAGGATCATCAAGAAGAGGCCAGCGCTGTGTGCAGGTATCACCGTAACCTATGCCTGTTTCCATGAAATTCACTTCTGACGCGTACGTAGCCCCGGTCTCTCGAGGTGTAGTTGATTGGTGCTGAGGCGTCGCACGAACGGATTCGTACTGGCAGAGACATTAGCTTTTGGTCGACCACCATCAAGTGGTGGACACAGCCCCCGGAAGTAACCGCTGTTAGGGGCATTTCCAGATTGGTATGTCATGGGTGTTTCGCTGACGTCACGGCGGTCACAGACTCAGACTGCAGATACTATAAAGACCCCCTACGCAACCCTCTCCCCTCCTTCATCGCTCCTGCCATGGCCGATCTGACCAAGTCCACGCCACCGCAGAGACAAGATCTCTCTCTCTCGCAGGTTCAGGCTGGCCCCGTCGACACCGATATCGCACCAATCACCCCAAAGACACCCGCAGACGAGGGCAGACAATTCTTCTCGCGTGCACCATCAGACGGAGAACAGCCTATCCGCGTTTACGAACTTAGACTCGATCCTGATGGCGGTCCCAACAAGCAGCGATCGGTGTGTCGACCTCGTCTTCCGGGGGGAGCTTCCACTCACTTGCCTCCACAAGTACATCCGTCTCCCACCTGCATATGTCCCTTACATTCTACGCGTCTCTTTAGATGCGGGGACCCCTGCATCCAAGAATGGTGTATTCAGAACAAACTTCCCTCTGGACGGAGGCACGTTCGACCGCCACAAATTTGCGCAACGAAAGTGAGCGTGCGTCCTCAACTGGTTATCGTCGCTGATCTGTACCCTCAGGCTGCCTACTGACTTCTCAAAGCCCATCCAAGTCGATCTCCCCATATCTCATGCCGGCGCGTTCGTCTATTGGGTTGAATACGACGGCGATTTGCCAGGCCAACGTATCAAGGGCAGGGAAGGCTACTTCAACATCGACCCGATCCTCCGCATTCACGCACGCTCACATATTCTCTCCGCTGATCTTAAACCACTGCTGCCTTCTGATAAAGGTGCACAAATCCTGCCAGAATACGTCAACTTACCTCTCGATGGAATCGCAATGCTGACAGTCATATCCAAATGGATGGGTCCTATCACGCAATGGAAGAAGCACTTTCAGGAAGCTAGCGATCGTGGTTATACCATGTTGCATTGGACTCCTCTCCAGGTTCGCGGTGCTAGCGATAGCCCGTACTCTATCAAGGATCAGAACAACTACGATCTTCGCGTTTTCAATACTTCCATAGAATCTCATGCAGCCACTTTTCAGATAGAAGACACCTTGCGGGTAGCCAAGGAGGTATACGGTCTTTTGAGTCTAACAGACGTGGTGCTTAACCATACGGCCAGCGACAGCGAGTGGCTTGTCGATCATCCTGAAGCAGGCGAGTATTGGGTTCAATGAGCAGTTTGCTGTTCTCATCAGAAACTCAGGTTACAGCCCTTCAAACGCGCCTCATCTAGCTCCAGCGCTGGAAATCGATGACTCGATCATCGAATTATCGGGATCCCTCCAAGCAAGTGATCTGCCCACTCGTGTCACTTCCCAGCAAGACATAGACACCCTCATGAGTGCCTTGGAAATTCACTTGAAATCCAAGGATCTATGGCAGTTCTATACATTGGATGTGCAAGAGGAGAAGGCCGCCATCCGCAGTGCTTTCTCGTCTAACACTACTGTGCCTTGGAATGGCGAGGATGTCACTGGCAAGTCTGCACCTGCGATTGCCGAGATCGTACGGTCATGTGGCTTGATCCGCGGTCTGCGCACGCTATCTTCGCGATTCTGCTCCCACGTCGATGGTAATATAGCCGCTGGAATCATGAAAGCTGCGTTCGTGCACATCGCGGATGATGATGAGGCACTGGCACACGCTTGGACGCAGGTTGTCGACGTTTTGAACGTACCGCTTTATGCCGAGTGGGAGGAAGATACGCGGATAGCGCTCGACAATATCAAGAATAGACTGAAGTACATACGGCTTGACACGAATGGGCCTAAACTCGGGGAGATTTCCAAAGAGTGCGTGTGCGTTGCCCTTGTTGAGATATTCCCTGACGGTTACCTCGGCTAGATTACCTCTCGTCGAACCTTACTTTACCCGTCTGCCAGGGTATGAATCCAACCCTGCTTTGTATTCCGTCGCGAACAACGGTTGGATCTGGAATGCTGATCCCCTGGTAAACTTTGCTCTTCCACCCTCTAAAGCATACTTGCGCCGGGAAGTCATCGTCTGGGGAGATTGTGTGAAACTTCGCTATGGCTCTTCCGCCTCGGATAATCCCTGGCTATGGACGTTCATGACCACCTATGTCACTTCTCTCGCGAAAACATTCGATGGTTTTCGCATCGATAACTGCCATTCGACACCCTTGCATGTCGGGACTGCTATGCTCGATGCAGCGCGCAAAATGAACCCAGACCTGTATGTCTGCGCTGAACTGTTCACTGGGAGCGAAGAGATGGATCTGCTGTTTGTGAGGAAGCTGGGGGTGAATAGCTTGGTCAGAGAAGCCGGTAATGCATGGGATCCGAAAGAGTTTTCGAGGGTCATGTATCGATTTGGACTAGGGAAACCGATGGGTATGCTTTGCTTTTACCCTGTGCTTACATTTACTTACTTTTGTGCTTTTGTTTCGGTGTTCTTTTATAGGCTCGATGGATGCGGCGTGCGCAACGAGTGTCGAAGAGCTCCCGCCACCATTTGGCACGGGACCCACTCGCCCAAGTATCGTTACCCCTCTCCACGGCTCCATTCCGCATGCGATCATGTATGACCTAACCCACGACAACGAGTCCTACCTCGATAAGCGTACAGCTGAGCACTCGTTATGCGTGGCCGGAATAGTCACGTTTGGATATTGCGCTGTGGCCTCCGTCAAAGGATTCGATGATCTATACCCGAAACTTCTAAATTTGGTACAGGAGAAAAGATTGTGCGAAATCACGGATCTCGGACAAGGGTCAGGAATTGGTAGAGCAAAGAGGGTGCTGAATGGGCTGAGGAGAGAAATGGTGCTTGGGGGATACGAAGAAGGTCACGTATTTCAGGATGGGGATGTAAGTGTGGAGCTTGTTTTCTCTTCGACACTAGATATGCAGGGCTGACGAATTGTTTGGATCTACAGTATATCATCATGCAGAGAGTTCACCCCAGGACACAAAAGGGATACTTACTCGTCGCTCATACGGCGTTTACCAAACGTCCCAAGGAACGTGGTTGGGGTGAGTGAATTCTATTTCTCTGTATCGTACCTGATGAGTTGACGTCTGTTCACAATAGCGAACCCCATTAAACTGAATCGAACACAGGCAAAGTTTATCTGTGGTTTCGCTCTCAATGTCCTATCATACGAAGTTCCTCGAGACACGGAAACGATAAAGGGCTTACCTAGCAAACTCATCGATCTACCCGAAGTTTCTGTCGTCCAGAAATTGCATTGCGGAGACCCTTGTTGTTCTATCGTCGTCCCCGACTTCTTTCCCCCTGGCAGTATTATGATTTTCGAAGTTCAAGCTGAACTAGCCGATCCCAAGCTCGATGCCTTCTGTGGCGACTCTGATACCGCCGCAGCTGCTTTCTCGTCCCTTGACCTAGTGGATCTCAATGTCGCACTCTACCGCGCAGATGCAGAAGAGCGAGATGCAACCAATGGGCAGTTTGGCGTGTATGAGATTCCTGCTATGGGTCCCTTGACATATTGTGGGTTGGAGGGATGGATGGGACCCTTGAAAGAAGTTATGACTACCAACGATCTGGGACATCCGATGTGCGAAAACTTGAGAAAGGGGACATGGGCTCTGGATTATGCCGTTGAGAGGCTATTCAAGTGAGTTCGTTTCGTCTGCAATGTGTCGGTGTTGACTAGAGCAAACAGACAAACAGACAAATTCCCGAAGCTCGCCGCCCCTGCTCAGTGGTTACAAAAGAGATTCGACAGAATCAAGAACGGTGTTCCTCCTTACCTGCGTCCCAAGTTCTTTGCTATCACCATATCTACGGCATACAAGGCCGCTCGAGACTCCGCCATCGACCAGTTCTCCGAGTTCATATCCAATGGGCATGGATTTACGCAAAATCTTGCCCTATGCGCTGTACAGATGCACGGGATGATTCAATCAGCGTCACTGGACCCCGGCAAGGCCACACCCTCGCTCGCTGCTGGCTTACCTCATTTCAGTACGGAATGGGCAAGGTGTTGGGGCAGGGATGTGTTCATTTCACTGAGGGGGCTTTTCCTAACGACGGGAAACTATGAGGGAGCGAGGATTCATATTTTGGCGTTCGCTTCAACACTGAAACATGGGCTTATACCTAATCTATTGGATTCAGTGAGAAACCCCCGGTACGTCGTGGTTATCTAATTTGTTCGTCGGGATGATAATCTCCGTGCAGGTACAACTCACGCGACTCGCCATGGTGGATGTTGCAGAATGTCCAAGACTACGTCAACATGGCCCCAAATGGCATTCGTATCCTCTCCGATACCGTCCGTCGCCGTTTCCCCGCCGACAACAGTTGGGTAGCATGGGACGACTCCCGCACGTACGCCTACTCTAGCACGCTCGCCGAAGTTGTCCAAGAGATTCTTCAGCGGCATGCATCAGGAATTTCCTTCCGCGAGCACAACGCAGGCCCAAACCTCGACACACAAATGAAAGATGCGGGATTTGACATTAACATCCACGTAGATTGGGAGACAGGGTTCATCTTTGGAGGGAGCGAGTATAATTGTGGGACGTGGATGGATAAGATGGGAGAGAGCGAGAAGGCTGGGACAAAAGGCGTCCCTGGAACTCCGAGGGATGGTGCTCCTGTCGAGATTGTGGGATTGGTGAAGAGCACATTGAGGTGGTTGGACGGACTGGTGAACGAAGGAAGGTTTCCTTTCGAGGGGGTTGTTACTTGGAGTGAGTGGTGATCTCTCGTGTGTTGTGTTCCGGGTGCACTGACATGATTCAGTTGATGGGAGGCAAAGGCTTGTCACGTATGGGGAATGGAACGACCTGATCCAGAGGTCCTTTGAGCGGTACTTTTACGTTCCTTTGGGTAATGCTTTCAATTATTGTGCGGCCTCTTCCTGCTAATGCATGCCACAGATCCTGCAGATGACGCCAAGTATGCCGTTGACACGAAACTTGTGCGCCGTCGAGGGATCTACAAAGATGTCTACGGATCTGGTCGAGGGCGTGAATGGTCTGACTATCAATTTAGACCCAACTTTCCGATTGCGATGACAGTCGCCCCTGAACTATTTGACGAAACACATGCCCTACATGCACTCCGGCTCGCTGACCAGATCCTGCGAGGTCCAATGGGCATGAAGACACTGGATCCGAGTGATACGCAGTATCGCCCGCATTATGACAACTCGAACGATTCCGATGACAAGGCTGTTGCCAAGGGGCTGAATTATCACAACGTGGGTGCTTCGCTGCTGCGTGTTGGCGCTACGCTGATGGGGGTATGTTAGGGCCCCGAGTGGGGATGGCCGCTTGGGTACTTTCTGAGGGCGTATCTTTATTTTGACACGCGGGCAGGGGCGGGGAAAGATGTGCGTCGTATCCTCGTGCGCCGGCACACTGACCCTGGACATGCTGATACGTCCAGGATACTTTGCAAACACTCCACTACCTCCATCGAGCGCTGCTTGACCCGCGGCAGCACATCGAGAACGACGCTTGGGCTGGTCTTCCGGAGCTGACGAACAAAGACGGAGCGTATTGTAAGGACTCGTGCAATACACAGGCGTGGAGTGCGAGCACGTTGCTGGACTTGCTGGAGGAGATGCGGGGGTACTCGTAGACGGACATGTACAGAATTTAGGGAGTTGTGGAAGAGACGGAGCAGGTCGTGTGGGACGGCGAGCGGGCATGTGTGGCGTTATTTGTGTCGTCGCTGAACAAGGATCTTGTGATTGCCGACTTTCCATAGCGAAGCCCTTGAACTCCTCCGCTTCTCTGGAGGCGGAAGAAAATAGCTGGACAGCACTTTTCTATGTCTTTCTTTGGTTTTGAGACTAGCAGCCTAGAACAGGACAAGAAGAAGTTCTTGGAGAGCGGTGTGCAAGATTCAGAAGACCTCGCCGTCTACACATGGGGGGAGGAAAGCTACGACGGCCTCGGTGATGCCCTCCAGGAGGGCGGCGATGAGCTGAATGACGAGACTTTCGGTGGGACCAGCGTCGTCGGTCAGTCCATAACACGCACCGGTCATGGATCTGACAACGTTAACGAGGATCCCGCTCCCATTCGCAATACCCTCCTTCGCAGGCAAAGATTTCGATTTCTCGAGCCAGACCCTCCCAGATCCTGTTGTTGGAAGACTTGGCCGCCGTGCAACCCCCAAAGAACCTCCGAGGGAGCGCACGCCTGCCCAAGAGCGTACCTACGCTGCTCCGAAGCTCTCTGAGCGGGGTAAGTCACCTGCTCTTCTCAATCGACGTTAATAGTTCTTGTACTGATCCATTGCATAATCCTTTCAGGCATCTCTCCGGCCCCCGCCCCCGCGCCCTCCACCCCGCACTCTCTCGAGTCGATTTGGGATGAAAAGTCTCCGTTTTCGCTGCTCCCACGCGCTAACGGGGGAACGCGTCCCCCGGATCATCCACCCTCGTCGACATCCAGGTCCCACCATGCTTCCTCGACGACATCCGCGCTTGATCACCATCGCGCATTCGATCAGCAGCCTATCTCACATGGCGCTAGCCCGCTCGGAGTTCGAACCGTACAGGAGATCGAGGCTGAGATGAGGCTTGTGACTCAGCAGGCTAGGCAGCGCCAGGAGCTAGAACTCAGGCAACGGGAGCGGGAGTTGAGATTGGCAGAGGAACAGCAGTTATTGCAGCAGCAGCAGCAGCTTCGAGACCAGGAACGTCTTCGCCTTTTGCAACTTCAGCAGCAGCAACTTCTTCAACAAGAACAGCAGCTTCGTCTTCATCAGGCCCATCAACAACAGGTGACGCCGCCCCCGCGCTTGGGACATCATGCGCAGGCTCAGACTATGTTGCCGAGGAAGCAGTCGCCCAGGTTCCATCAGCAGCATCAACATCAGCAACAGATCTTGCTGCTGCAGCAAGAGCAAGAGAGGCAGCAGCAGGAGCGATTGAAGGAGTTGCAGGAACGCCTCAGAATGGAGGAGCTCGAGCGGCAACTCCGTGCCCAGCAGCTTTCACAGCTTCAGCAGCAGCCGTCACTCCAGGCCCGCCGACAAGCAAGCTATGCTGACTTGCAGGCACTGCAGCAACGTCGCACGCATTCTCCGGTCTTTGCTGCGGGTTTGAGTGGAAGCGGGGAGCTACCGTTGATTAACCAGCATAACGCCCAATTCTTGCCGCAGAGCATTCAGCTTCAACAGAGGCTTCTGTCTGAGATGGCTCAAGCGGAATTTATGCGAGAAATGCAGGGTATCAGTCAGGTAGAGCAAGAGGCCCTTAGAGCAGAGGCTATGCGTAAGATCATGGAAACCGAACGGATGGAAGAAAAGCGACGGAGAAAAGCTGCCAAAATCGCTCACATGGTATGTCGTCTCACTGTTTTCGTGCGGGAGTGGTGTAATCCAGACATCCCTTCGGTAGTCACGCTATAACGACCTCATGACGCAATCCGATAAGGACTTTATAACCCGCATTCAAGTATCCCAACTCGTGACTCAAGATCCTTATGCAGAAGATTTCTATGCACAAGTTTATGGTGCCTTTCTCCGTTCTCGTATGGGTCTCCAACCCGGCGCAGATTCAGAACGCGTGTTGAAATTTGGAAGCGGAGGAGGGGTAGGGTTGGGTATGCCAGGACATAAGACAGGAGGCAGGAGACCGAGTGCCATGCAGAAGATGGAGGCGCAAGTAGAGCGGATCGTTAGTAACGCCAGATTGAGAGAGAAGGAGAAGGGACTACACTGTGAGATTTCTTTGGACAGTCTCACAGGTGGATGCTGAATCTCCTTGTTCTCTAGCACTTCACAGTCTCCAAGGTGTACTCGGCAAAACGTCTGGACGAAGCTATAAAGCTGCTCCGCGTCAACTCCTGCAGGTGGACTCTAGTAATGCAGCACCCACCCTGTCGGGTACACATCCGCACGTCTCGAAAGAGGAGGGACAGGGCCACAGTCTTGGTAAAGATAGTGACGGAGCGGTGCGAGAAGCAGCGAAGTTGGGACGGGAGGCGTTGGGTGACGCCGCTAGCGTGAGTTGGTTTCTCAGTGTCGTCTGCTTGTCTTCACGACTTATGCGTGTATATAGAAGGACGGCGTGGTCAAGAAAGAGCCCCTTACACAGCGCCAAGTCCTTGTTGCCTTGGAGTCACTGTACGATCTTGTACTCAACATTGAGGGACTGAGGCGGGACCAGTCCCTTGAAGAGGATGAGGAAGCTATCGCTACTTGGTGCGTGCTTGTGCGCGCGATGGTTCTGATGCTGGTCTCAGAACTGAATCTGCACACAGGCAGGCAGAGTATGAAAGCCTCGTGGAGCAAATATGGGTTGGCTTGAAAGTTTTGGTGCCCCTTGAGACCAGGTCAGCCGTTGCACTAAACCCGCAACGCAATGTCCGTATTGATGTTTGTGATGTTTAGCGATCCTCATCCGTTCATCTCACTGCTCACTCCGGCGAAAGGCAAAAGAATTCTCCCGATGCTCAGTCGTCACATCACCCCCGCCCGTATGCTTACTCTCCTGACCCTTCTCGTCGCGTGCTTTTCCCAGCTGGACGTCGTCAAATATGCTCACCTCCTCGATCTGCCCGAGGATTCTCACATCCACGCACAAAACAGATCGCCCTCTTCCAATAATTCCCCGAATGCACAGCCAATTCCCGACAGAGAGGAGGTAGAGAGACAAACACAGGCTTTCCTTGGAAGCGTGCTGCAGAGCATCTTGCCGGTCGTGGCCAAGGCAGAGCTGAGGCTTATCGCTGGCCTTTTGGGGTTGCTCTTGGATAGGAGCGACGTAGTGATGATTGCTCAGACTAGGGTAAGTGATCTTGGTTGTACAGCTCCACGATAACTCAGGATTGCAGCCTGGCGTTGCGATACTGACTCTTTTCATGAGTCGGGTGGAAATCATCAAGCAGGGAGTGAGTGGTGTTCCGGAGTCGACGGAGCTCCCAACACCTGAGGACGCTGAGCAATGGTATGGACGTCGACGATTCTTGTGCCAGAAGGACTCATTTCATTCCGTCCACCAGGCAACTCATGTTCGATCACCTGTTCCAACTGCTCGCACCCCATTTCCTCCTGCTCTTCCCGTCTACACGGCGTGCCCTCCAGCTCGCCGCCACGCCCACTCAACACAACATTCACGGTGAATTACCTCCACAGCCTCCCAACGCAGAGATGCTCGACCAGCCTGTCTGGCAATTCCTCGCCGCGCTCGCTCTCCACGCCTCGACTGAGCAGCAGTCGACGCTCGTTGCCGGTCTGCGCGATAAAGTACTCGAAAATGTGGCGAGCGCGCAGAAGGGGTGGGGCGTGGTGGACGAAGAGGAGCGAGAGGCCAAGCTGGCGAACGTGAACCTGTTTTTGCACGCGCTGGGCTTGGATAGTTCGCAGATCACGATCTAGATGAGACGGTCTCGCTGGTTGGTCCGTCTGTCTCTTCCCCCCATATATCGGCCTTTGTCTGCTTTCGTGTCGGTTTCGTCGTAGGTAGAAGGACAAAAGTATCTTGTGTTATATGCATTGTACGAATTGATCGGTTTGGTTTTCACTGGTCTCGGACGTAGCTTTAGGCCCCCGCTCGTGTGCGTTTGAAACTCGTGAGTGCTTTGGACATCTCATGCGTCGGAACAGAGTTAGGAATTTCCAGCAAGACAAGCTAGAGAGGGACATGACACAAAAGGTCCCGTACACTCGAGGGAAGCAGTGCAACATCGGAACATTCGCTCCATTCAGTCCTCCGCTGGTTGCCCCGTTTCTGGACCACCTCCATCGAGGAAAGCTCTCCCATGAGATCCAACACAGGAAGACGCTGCCAGTCAGGCAGCGCCTTTCCAGGTAGGTCCAGCAAACCCGGACCAGCGGCGTCACCCGCCAACGCGCCAGAGAGAGGCATCAGTGGGAGCGAGAACATCT
The DNA here is from genome assembly GCA_038091355.1 of Phylloboletellus chloephorus. Taxonomy (NCBI): domain Eukaryota; kingdom Fungi; phylum Basidiomycota; class Agaricomycetes; order Boletales; family Boletaceae; genus Phylloboletellus; species Phylloboletellus chloephorus. The sequence continues at coordinate 8,391 of JBBPOI010000024.1, read as the reverse complement.
GTTTCTTCCTCTCGTACATATCCCCCGGCGCGTCCTTGACGTGCGACCCGACCTCGAGATGGTTCGTCGAGAAGGACACAAAGTCTTCGTAGTTTGGGTACAGCATGACGTATCCACGGAGGTACACGAGCTCGATGAGGTATTTCTTCCACGATTTCGTCCATTTATTGGAGCGTGAGCCGGGGACGACCGCGCTGCTGATCGGGAGGGCGTATTGAGAGAGGCGAAGGGAGAGGTAGTCGTGGAACTCGCGCCAGTGAGAGGGAAAGTAGAGTGCACCCCAGCTGCACGGAATTTGAGAGAGGTAGGGGGTAGAGGGATCAGCAAGAGAAGAGGATCGGAAGATCGTGCGAGCATCGAAGGGTTGGCGGCCTGCGGGACGGAGCTCGATGATTTTCTGTTGGTATAGGCTGATCCCAAAGAGCTTTGAGGAAGACGGGCTGGAACTTCCATATCTAAAGAAAATCTAAGGTCACACAATCACACGGATGGATACGAACAAACTTGTAGCGCAAGAGGGTCATTTTGACCCATGCATAAGACAAAGGTGACAATTCTATGTCGTCTTCGAGTAACAAACCATATGAGTCGTTGCAGTGCGGATACCATGATTCGACGACAGCAGGTAGTAAGCCTCCGTGGATGACACGATGGTGGAGAAGCATGTCGCCATGGAACCACTCAAAATCTTGCACGAGATGCATGGTGTCCGGGTCAGAAGTTTGGTCCATATTCACGCGAATGTTAACCTTGTCACCATAGAATAGCGTGCGTTGGATCGATTCAAGCAGGCGCCGAAGGGAATGTGGTCGATTATTCGTGATCACACATAATGTAATTTCGGGGACGTTCCAATCTGTATGTCAGCAGAGTAGTGTAAGATTAGTCTGTGGGGGAGGATGCACGAACGGCGCAGCTCATGGAGAGTCAAGGTGCCAATCCATTCAGTGTATGGCGCTTCTAGACGAGGAAGTCGTATTAGGGTGCTATTGAGAAACGGGGGTCGCTGCAAAATCAACGAGAACGTTGAGGAAACCAAGTCTTGGTGGTCCAAACCAATCACGACGTCAGGAATCGATCCAAGGGAGTCAAGCCAGTCGGTTAAGCTATCGGCTTCCTTCGAGCGTTGGACGTAAGGCACAGTGCAGTTCCTCTCCTCGATGACACCAAAACTTTCAGCTTCATCCATGGGATCGTAAAGATAGGCCAACAAGGTATATCCTTGGCGATGGAGCCTGCACGTGGCCGGGATGAAATTTCTGAGGTCCTCTTTGCGAGGAAAAGCCAACACAAAGAAACCTTTGGCGGATATGGGCATGGAACCGAGATCAGCATAGGTGTGAGAGTCCAGCTCGTCGTGTAATTCCTCGTCGGAGAAGGGAGCGTCGGAATCCGTCTTGGAGTTGCACGCCACTGTGTCATAGATATCGGAACCGATGACGAGACCGCCAATCAAGTCGAGCCTCGAGTTTGCAATGTAACTTCCTAGTGCGGACCAGACCAAGGAGGAATGGGAAGTTGGAGGTGCTCCGGCTAGGAGACTGGAGGGAGCGACGAATGGAGGGGTGAGATACGCTGCTGGTTGTGTATGGTCGGACGGAGAGAGCTGAGACCAATTATGAGGTGATCCTGCGAATCCGCGAGGTCCAGCAGGAAGCGGTAATGCACGTGGATGCAACAGGTATGCTCTGTGACACTCGGGTATGTGGTTGAAAGCATGTTCATCGAGGAAAAGGATCCACTCGGTCTTGATTCGAGCGACGGCTTGGAGGGAGGCTTGGTGGTGATGCATATGGCCGGTCCAGGGATATATGGACACCTTTGGATGGTGGTGGACAACATTCGACAGAATAACGCGGAGCTTGCGACGGGTGTCCGTGACTAGCGGGTAGGGACAGACAATTGCGACTTCGTGGAGGATACTCGTGGGGACAAGGAGGGGAGGCAAGAGTTGGTCGAGGATGGCCAGCGTGCTCGAAATGACGGGGAATATGACGGTAAGCGCATGCTCGTCGATGAGTGGCGCAGGGAGGGTCGGGGCGGCGTCGTTGGGGGACGGTGGAGGGGACTCGAGTGGGCGCGCGAGCCAGAGGAGGAAGAGGAGAGGGAGCAGCAGCAACAGCCAATTGCGGGACATGGTGGTGGTTGGTTTCCAAAAGGGTGTCGGTCCCTCTCCTTGTTCCCCTCCACGATGCCCTCGACGTCCGACGCAGCGCTCAAGGCCGAAATCGCCCGCCTTACAGGTATTTCCTCCCCATCGCTCGTGAACGTCGCCGACGCTGTCTCAGGTGCAATCAATCAGCACAAGGTCGCCCAACAGCGACATCCACCGTCGTCAAGACCAGCTCAAGGCGCCTCCTCAACGCGCGACGTTGTCATCGACGGTGTCACGTTCGAGTCCTCCTCTCGTTCTCTCGTTCGCAAGGGCCGTGAGTCCCCCTCAAATCCCCCAGCCAACGTGCAATGCGACCCGTCCTTTCCAGTGCCTCAAGCATCCACCAACGTCCCCCTCAAGCCGATCCCCCCACCCTCCAGGGCAGCAAATGCACACCGTCTCCCTGCAAACCGGGTTTACAAACCAAAGGTATCTTCCCGTACCCAGCAACGCCGCCCAGCGAACCGCAACATGACTCTCGCCAACACGCGGCGGCCAACACAGTCTGTCCACCAGTCCGATTCCTGGCCCCGCTCAAATCTGACTGGCCGTTCTAGGGGCCGCCAAGCTAACAAGCGCACCAAGTATCTCAACAAACCATGCCCTCGTTTCACCACAACAGGTGCGTCAAGGACCGCTTCCCACCGATGTTCAATCCTCAATGCATATGACTCTTCTCGTCCCACGGCTGTTCAGGTGCCTGCAGCCGTGGCCTTACTTGTATGTACCAGCACGACCCCAACAAGATTGCGATCTGCTGGAACTTCTTGCATGGCAACTGTCCCAACACCGCCGAGTCCTGCAATCTGTCCCACGACCCCATTCCGGAACGTACTCCCCTTTGTGTTCATTTTGCGAACAACGGGCGGTGTACTCGGGAAAATTGCCCGTTCCCTCATGTTCGCGTGGGCCAGCGACATGGCGTTTGTCGCGACTTTGCGGTACTCGGGTATTGTTCCAACGGCCTCGATTGTGAGATGCAACACGTCCGGGAGTGTCCAGACTTTGCGGAGAAGGGCACTTGCTCGACAAAAGGATGCAAGCTTCCGCATGTCATCCGTGCAAATCGTAACCGCAAATTACCGACCGTAATTGCAGACAAGACTGGTTCGGGGAACACGGCCCCTGCTCATGATGTGGCTGCTTCCACGGCCATCTCTGGATCTGATACTACTACTGACCACCGGACCCCGAGTTCGCAGCAGATCTCGGCCCAGGATGCTCAGCTCGGCGACGAGTACATATCGCTCATGTTCAACGAAAGCGAAGAAGAGAGTGATGACGCTGACGACGATGGTAATAATGATGTCGAGGACGAGGATGCTAGCGATGAGGAAGAGGGCGATGGCCCCACCACTGAAGATGGACCGTAGAATGGTCCCTGACACTGATTTGTCGAATATCGTTGTGTTTGAATAAACGTGCTTTTGTGATCCAGACGGTTTGCGCACTTGGACAACCACATATCAGACGTTGAGTCATTTGGGTGGAGATATGTAAAACAAGGTGAAACCCATGTCCTTTATGCCTCTGTCAACTCACGCAGACGACGAACCGTGCTGCGACACAGTCAGATCCAAAAATTAAACCAGGCGCGCAAACATCACACACCTCCGCACTGTAGCAGCCGCAGTCGTCGAAACAGTCCATGCACCGCCAGCGATAGTCTTCTTGCATGACCGGCAACTCCAGATGCCGACTGCTGTACGCTTGACGGAGTCCTGTGGGATTAAACGGTCAACACTTTCGTGGGCGGACGCGTGTCGAGGATGGCGTTGCTTGCCTTGCCGCAGAACGTGCAAGTGTAACGGGCGTGTTGTGTCACTTCCATCTGTGCGAGAAACATTCCCCGTTCAGCCGGCAAGTCCACACATGCGAGAATACGCACCTTTTTCACCTGCTTTCGCAGGGAGGCACCGTAACGCTACACATTCCAGGGGCGGGGGATGAGCGAAAGCAGTCGACAAATACGACAGATGGAATGGACGCACAGTACCGTACTTTCCGGTAACACCGACTTTGCGGGTACGTTTGGTCTATGAATCATGCGTGAGCGCGACGGTGTGCTAGTTGGGAGAAACGCACGGACCATCTTGAAGGGCGGAAGGTTGGACGAGTTGCACCGCGCCCGTGTTGCCTCCTGGCTGTCGTCGGAAATCTCCGGTGAACTGTACAGGTCGAGATCAGCCACGTTGTTTGTCAGCATCGTGCCAAATCGGGATGTCACGGTCATGTGACGAGACGCTAGCGTTTCTCTTCTGCTCGCGAGATGTTCATGGTCTTTTTGCTTTTCCTCGCCGCTGTGGTGGGTGCCCCCGACTCTCCCGCCCTGGGACTCATACGTCCTGCTGCTGCTGGAGATCGATCCTTACGACGTCGCATGGCCACTCCAACGGCACCGTTGTATGCAGCGGTATATGTGGATGACACAAAGTACGTCCCAATCAACACATCCGTACCAGGACTTTGAATGGCTGTAAGCTCTCCGGACGCGCGCTCCTTCCCTCGATTCAACCGTACCCCTGTCATCGACTCACTGATCCCAGCCTTCCATTCGAACGACGTCGTCGCCCCTTCCGACCATAACCAGTTGACCACCGCCGTCGTCGCCTTTGTCCTAGCCTTCGTGGGCCTGTGTGCAATGGTTGCGGTCTGGCATTCTTTTCGTCATATGTCCCGCATCCCTGGTTCTGAGTCACCCTTACATCATTACTAGATGATTTTCTTCTTGGCTCGGTACTACATACGTCGGGCCGCCGTCAAGCGACGTCGTCAAGCCTCGTGGATCCTCAGGTCTGGTCAATGGAACACGGAACCGAAGCAGGCCGATGCACACGGAACACGAACTGGTTGCTCGGACACGTCGTCGTTCTCGGCTTATCCCTACCCTCTCTCGGAGCATTTCTGAAAGCGATCCGGTCCACGCAGAAAGTCAGCTTCGACAGTTCAACACGATCCCCCTCCCGGTTCTCACTTTCAAGTCGCGTCTCGAGGGCATCCATTCGGCATTCATCAGTGTACACTATTTCTTGTTCATGGCCCTCCAGACGCGTAGTTTCTTGTCTTGTGTCAAGTTTGTTTAACATCGGTGAAACCTTTTAATGTGAGCGGCACTATTAGATCGCACTTGACTCCGCCCTGTTCCCAGAGAGATCAGCTACCAAATAGTCCGCACGCCTATAATTTAAAAGATGCGGGGAACGTGTGCAAGCATCGGGATCATATACTGGATCTCGAATCGCTCTCTACTGACCATCCATGTGGACGTTCGTCCGAAACCGTTGGAACTTGAAATATACGGGAGCGTTCTCGTGGTTTTCAGCTGGATAATTCCCGGAGGCAGGCAAATCACGTCTCACGGACAGGCTAATCTCACAAGATGCAGAATCGGACTCCAAGTCCATGAATAAATAAGATGATGACATGCCAGTACTGATAAAACAACACGAAAGCCAGAACAACAATTATTATCAATAGACATGAGATACTGCACGCGATCGTAAATGTAATCGAAGGAGCGTTCGTGATGCAAAGTCCAATCCGCTGATAAATAACTGGAGAAAGGCCCGCTTTACCATATCATGGGAGATCGCCAGGTTAGATCCCAAGACGATTGCCCTACTCAAACAATGCGCTCAACATCCTGAGCTCGCTGGGGTTGCCGGCATTGTAGGACCTGGAGTGACAGTCGCCACATAGGCGTCCCAAGCCTCAACAGTCGCAGTCGGGAAGAAATAAGTCGACGCCGTCGTAGCGGAACCGTAGTAAATCGCTGCCTGGCCGGTCATAATTTCACCGCCTAGCGAGGATACCTCCCCTCCGATGACAGTTACCGTCCCACATTCAGTGGTAGTGACGAGTCCCGTTTGGTTGTTGCCAAAGATGAATTCCCGGACGAGCGTGAGGGCCTACACCTGAATATTAGACAGGACAGAGTGGCTAAAACAATACTGACCGAGACAGGATTGGTATAACCGACGAGATGTCCTGCGTGATCGACGAGGATGTACGTCCAACCACGTTCTTGATGGACGATGCCGCCAAATTCGCCAGCGTCATTGTACCATGGCGTTTCCGGCCTGCGAGTAAAGCCCTGGATTCCACCAAATGTCGTGTTCTATGGAATACAGCAATTAGTCACATGATTAGGATCACCATGGGAATCGCACTTGGATGGTTACTGTGCGGATGCATCAGCCAGATCTGATACTAAGTACCACGGAAAACCTACCTTCAGAACCAAAATGGGGGATGAGAGAGTCATCGTTGCCAGAAAATATAATTATCGTCATGTTATGCGCTGTGGCGTTCGTCGCAAGGTCAGTTAAGAATGCCATTGGCCTGGTCTTTCCTAAGTGTACATTCGAGACGATTATGCAGAGCACCTACTCGACGCCTAGAGAATAGTTGCGTGAGTAAGCCCTCACTATACTCGAAAGGAGGGATGAACTTACTTGGGTCGCCGTTGGTATAATCTGTGGACGAGTCGAATGAATGCAGAGCTGTGATACAAGAGGAACATGCTTACTGCTACCAAACGGATAATAGATAGATTCTTCCCAATCCTTACTTGTAGGAGCATGGATCGCAGCACGAGTTTGTGGGTCTGTGAAGGAGAATCGGTGTGTATCCTATCAGCGCATGGCTCCGGACGAACCGTTGAGGAAGACAGAGCCGTCCATAGGCGCTTCGGGGTTTAATGCGTCCGGGATGTTGTAGATATCGAACATCCCCCCTGAGCTCTGACTCAAAGCTATAACATGAACCTGGAATTAGCAAACGATCGGAATTCCACAGAAAAGAGTCATACACCAAGGAAACGTGAAGTTGATTGCGTAGTCGAGCATCTCGTCATACACGTCACAACCATACCAAGGGTCGATGGTTCCGTTAGCGCGACCGGAGAGGGCACGCTTCCATGCTTCGCGTGCACGGATCCTCTCACGTTTGGAAAGGGCACCGTCGCGCTTGGTAAGCCTGGCAGCGAACCGTTCTTGTGCTTCTAGCATGAACTCTTGCTTTGTGAGCCTCACATTGTATTTCCGGGAAGATGCTCCAGAAGAAAGGGGGTTGTTGCCAGCGGTGAATGTCAAGGATGGGAAGGGCTCGGGTTGAGGATATTCCAGGGTAAGATCGTAGCCGCAGAGAGAACTCCTAGACAAGAATGAGCACTGCCACGTCATTGCACATGTCCTGACGCAACTGTTCGCGGAAGTACTCGAGGACATCTGTATCATATCCTATGATTTGCGGATAGGTTTCTAACACGGTGACCACAGGCAAAAGTTGAAATGTCTCCCCGGACGCGATGGAGCCATCTCCGATGGCAATCCTCGCAAGGTTGACAGGTGGGTTGTCCATCTCAAAGTAGGCTTTGGTAATGTAGGGCTGAAGGGATGTTAACAGCTTACGCACGGGGTGGGGAAGCACTTACGATGTACATGCCGGCATAGCTCTCACCCGTGAGATGCAAGGGGCGAGTGGCGAGGTTAGGGAACACCTTTACGAAGTTCTCCAAGAACCCCATCTGTTGGTGGGTAAGCATCGGGCCAGGGGAACAGACGGCCAAGTCTCACGAAGTCAGCAGCCATTTGGTCTTCATCGTTTACTTGACCAAATGTCAGCTTGAATTAGGTCATGACATGTCTAAGCGACGCACTATAGCCATCGGAGTCGGCAGTGCTGTACCCAGTCCCACTGACAGACGGCTTTACTGTAAAGGTGCTGTTGGGAAGATGAGAATAGCGACGTACACTGGTTGGTCGATCCACACGTAATCCGCAACGGTGGACCAAGCATACTGATTTGAGGAAAGTGAATAATCGTTCGAGATGCGGATGGGGCCATTCTGAGTCGATGTCAATGCAACGAAGGCGACGCAATACACCGGACAGACCTCGAACAAGAGCCCGACAAAGCTAGAAGAACCAGGACTGTCGAGGTGCAGCTGTTAGCCGAATCGGGTGTGCACGGACGAGCGACTGACCCTCCATTGAGCCAGATTGCCCACGGTTCGTCACTGTTGGTCGTGAGGGAGCCGTTGGAAGACTCGAATGCCCAAAAGAAGAGGGTGTCATTCGGATGGCCCTCGCGCTGGACAGGGATGCTGCCGGCCCAGTTGCGGGCAAGGGGCCACGTCACGTTTGGAAGACTGTCAGTCACTTGGAAGTCTGCGGGGGGGGGGGGGGGGGGGGGGGGGGGGGGGGGGGCCCGGGGGGCGGCGGGGGACCCCCCCG
>JBBPOI010000023.1:0-46976 GCA_038091355.1 Phylloboletellus chloephorus | reverse complement strand
GTATTTAACGTAATCCAAACTAGGGACAAAGTCCCCACAGCCCTAAAAGCATCGGGCGCCTTAGAATAATAGAAGACCGGAAATGGGCGGTGCCAGACTCTCTTTAATGTCCATAATCGGGGACGCCAATGTCAAGGTGACATGGAACCCTCCCTAGTGCTCTATGGGAGACCAGCAACATTATCCTAACTTAGAGCGCTGGACGGGCGCATAATACTAGCATTGGGCAGGTGCTATACCCGTGTGCGTCAAGTGCACATAACTCTTGTCTCCTTAAGCCTGGAGCCCGGCTAACTGATAAGGGGCGTCACCCACTAGTGCCAGGACCTAACCCTGGTCATCAGGGAGACTTATATGCAACGAGGGGTTATAATCCAAGTTGTAAAGCTAAGGGATCTACCTCTAGCTCGTCCCTACTTACATACATCTCCAGGGTGGCAGTGTACTAGCCACCCTCTTCCCTAGAGATAGCAAATATAGTATATGACATCATCGTGATGTCATAGAGATATAAATAAGAGGGCTGGCCCATGCATGAGGCATCTAGCCTTACACATGAGGCGCCTAGACTTACGCATGCATCAGCATGCGCTTGCCTGATGTCCATGATCTAGAACCTGGGCTAAGGGTTCTATGAATAAGAATATTAGTAAGCCCAAATGTGACATGGTGTCACATCACATGACATCACGCGTGACTGCGTGACAGGGTGTGACATGTGACATGTCACGTCACATGTGACAAGCGTGACATAGTGTGACATCATGTGATGTCACGTCACGTGTTGAGTCATGTGACCTAGTCTGTCATGATGACCCAAGAAAATAAGTAAAGGTAAGAAATGTCTGTAAAATAATAAGGAGTCCATAATAAAAGAAAAGGAAAATAGTCCTTGCAAGCCAGAGGGCGGACGTCGAGTCCTGTGTTCCTAACAGGTCCTAGCACAGCAGGTGACTCCCCTAACAGTCTGTTGCATCCCAGATGTATGGAAACAAGGGTGATGGCCACCTGATGGTCACAAGACTAGCACTCACTAAATGCTATTGATGTGCTCGTCCGGCGCTACAAATATGGATAATGTTGCGGTTCACCTGTAGAGTACTAGGGCAGGGTCCATGTCACCTTGACATGGGCCTCTCCAATTATAGACATTAAAGCGAGTCAGGCACCATCCTTTTCCGGTCTTCCGATATCCTAAGATGCCCATACATTTAGGGCAGTGGGGTGATATTCCCCTATTTTGTGTTTGATTAGTTTAGTTAAGTACTAATAGTACAAGAGCATCATGGCAACATGTAGGTTTAGGTTTTGCACATGGCCATTCCTTACAGCTATCGCTTTCCCTTCATATAGTAGCCTGCTCTGACATGTACCTGCAGGGAATTTGTGTTCCCTACACCATACAGGAATTGGTCCCTAGGGAGTCTCACCATTATCTGTCAGTATTTGAAAAGAAGAGCTCAGAACAACTCCCAGCATGAAAGCCATGGGATCATGCCATCAAGCTTAAGGATGGATTTAAGCCTAGGAAGGCTAAAGTTCATCTGATATCTCCAGAAGAAACAAAAGAACTTGATGAGTTCATCAATGATCAATCAAGGAAGGGATATATCTGTCCCTCAAGATCCCCACAGACATTGCCTGTCTTTTTTGTCCCTAAAAAGGATGGAAAGATGCACATGGTTCCGGATTATTGTTACCTCATAAGTGGTTGATGAGTGCTCGCTGAGCAGATTTTCTGGCGTCACTTACAGTCTCTCCGGCCAATCAGAGCGTACGTCACAGAAGAACAAGTAGGTTATTTCGACGTTTTGCAGACGTTGTGTCCGTGGTACAACTTTTACCCTCGCGCATCGTCTCGTCTACCCTAGATGGCATCCGCACCCATGGACAGACCGACATACATCTACAAGCTCGTCCCCCATACCTCTGCCGTGCCGGAGGACCTCCCCGAAGCACTCCCCGTGAGCGACCTCGACCGAACCTCGGGATTCGTGCACCTCTCCACCGCGCGCCAAGTCCCCGGCACGCTCAAGTTCTTCTTCCGCGACCACCCTCGCGTGTACGTCCTGCGCCTCGTCTACGAGGCCGTCGAGGACTACATCAAGTGGGAGGACCCGCGCGCGGACGCGTGTGGGCCGCGCGACGGGGAGGGTTGGTTCGCGCATCTGTACAACGGGCTGCGGCTGGGGCGAGAGGAGGTGGAAAGCGTCTGGGTGTTGGAAAACGTGGCGGGCGGGTGGGAGGCGGCGATCGAGGCGGATTCAGCGTTCAAAGCGTGGTTCGTGTATTGAGGTGAGACGGGGCGGCGTGTTAGAAGGAAGGCGTGGGTGTAGTGGGGATTCGAGGAAGTCCTGTCTTGTTAACCTGAGATGGGGGAGGCGAGGTCAGTTCGAGTTCGAGGACCTGACGTGGACACATGTTGTAGGACTGTTCCATGTTGTGTGTTACTAAGAATTCTCGAGCGAAACGACGTCCTCACGACGAACGTCAACGATGGAAGAGCATAGATATTATGGTTTGGTTCACAATGCGATGTACAAAGTTGGATCCTGCGGTTCGACTTGTTCCATATGCTTTTTCGTAGATGCGGGCATAAATCTGTGGGGGAAAGAAAAGAAAGAAGAAAAAAGAAGTGAGACGAGTCGTCGAATAGCCAACGTCGGTGGTAAACACTACAAGCCACAGGCATACAAGGAGGAGTGGTGCATGGAGTTCAACAGACATATCAGTGTACACCAAATTCGAATCCCAAGTCTAAGAGTGATTAAGAGAGGTTCAAATATCGTAAAGAGGGGGACACGTATCGAAATTCAGTCCAGTCTTTTGGTAGGGAGGGCCAGAGCACCCACCTCACAGCAGTTAGCGCAAGCCATGGTAGATGCAGGCAGAAACACCGCCCCATGCTACTCGTCACGCTCAACAGCATGGGCTAACGAGGATCGGGCATATTCACGAGATACGTTGGCCGACTTCCGCTTGGCAAGAGGACGGGAGGTCTCGTTCCTGCGAAAGACCATCTGTGCGACAAGCTGTGAAATACTCCCCATCACTCCTCGACGGCGTTGATGGTTTTGTTGGTCGCACTCTGGACTCTGCTCTTGGGGACATATCGAAATCCCCTGGCCCAACTTCAGTCGAAGAAGGGCCCCAACTTCTTTACTTCTTTCTCGTTCTCTCTTCCGAATTTTGCGAGCTTCGGCCCGTGTGAACAGGTCAACATCATCTGTGAGAGCCTCCAAACGTCTGGCGGCACGCTCAGCAGCAATTGACCTCTTCCGCAGGTCGAACATCTTTCCTAACTCTGGATCCGTGATCTCCTCTGGGGAGAGACAAAAATCAAAATCCTCGGGGGATGGAGAACGTGGCAACGGTACGTCTCGCGGGTCGTCGATAAAGAGTAGAGGCTGACTGGGTGTGAAAGGGACGAAAAGCGAAGGTGGTGGGATTTTAGGGATAAGGTCGTCGTCAGTCTCCGCTCCTGGAAGTGAAAGGAGTGGTTGGCCAGGCAATGTAAGCGCTGGACCACTGGTCAAGTCACCCATATCGCTACCAGAATCCGGTAGACATGAACAGGATCGTCGGCAGGGAGAGGATGGGACGATTTGTGGCAACCCATCATCTTCGAGATCAGGGAGATCTAGTCTTGATATTAGCGGCGAGTTGGGCGTGGGGAGATGGTCATAATCGGTCAACGATGTCAACGAGGAGCTCGAGGATAGCGGATCGTGTTCCGAGTCAGGGAGCTGACTCGATGCCCACGGTATGCTGATCGGAGCTAATAGAGGACGCGGGACATCGACATCGACATCTAGCAATGAAGAAGGCTCATGGGAAGAAAGAGGTGAGGTGTGGCAGTATTCGAGCGCAGGTGGCGCGCTGACGTCACAAGGAGAAAAGAGTGTGTGCATTCGCTCTGACGCCGAAAAGTCGTGCGACGACGCCATTGAAAGGGCCCGCGCGCACGGAGGGTCCCAACTGGGGGAGAGGGGGGAAAGGGGGAGGACAGATTGGAATGATTCAGGCGCTGACCGTGATGTGGTGGAATAAGAGTCATCGTCTTCACATTCCTCCTCATCTTCCTCGACCCCCTGATCATCAAAAGGCATGTCGACATCAGCATCGGGCAAATTGAGCGTCGATTGGGGCATCGTCGGTGGGGGAGTGAGTGGCTTCTGCGACGCCAGGTCCTTGCGACGCATGACCGGCGGAGAGTCAAGAATGCCAAGGAGATGAGTAGAATACAGTGGTGCAAACTCGCCGACTTCTTCTGGCAGAGGAATGGTAGTTTTTGATGTAGAAGAGCTCGACGGCGGAGACGGGTATACTGTGGTAGGATCAGTGTACAGCAATTTGGTAGGACCACCTTGCAAGGCGTGGTTACGGGCAAAGTTGATATGGGGGCAATCTGCGTCTGAACACGGTGCGATAAAGGGAGAATCGTATAGATCGCTGGCCGAGTGCCACGAGCGAGAGGGCGGCGGGCGAGTCAAAGCAGGACGCAGGGCGGGGAAGATGAAGCACGAAGGGGGGGTATCGGGTGAAAAAGTCTCCATGGTATCCATTGGGTCCAGCGATATTCAAGACTTGGAAGAAGGCGGGTGAGGACTGCGTGATCTCGACAAAAAGAGGGTGTGGAAAAGGCGGGCTTACAGTGCTGGCACATCAAAAGCGAACACACATCAACATCGCTCTGGGGAACAGAAGAAACGGCGAAACAAAAACTGCAGACGGAGGAGTAGTTGGGCGGGTTGGAGCCTCGTGTTGGAGTGGCTGAGAAAACGTGGCGACTAAATAATACACCCTGGTCATGTCGCCGGGCACATGAGGCCTCGCTTTCAACGCCGCTCCTTCATGTCGTGTCTACTCCCAGCCACCTGTCCTTGGCCAGCAGTACCAGGTTACCACGGCCTCGTCGTGCACCCCCCACGCGATGTGCGTGTACACTCGTGTCGGCCCCATCATTTGATGAGGCCCGCGAACGAGCGGGAAACATCCGACTCCAAATTCATTCGATACAGATATCGCTGGAGCAGGCAATGCCGAACGAACATGCAACTCCCTCCCTGAAAGATCGTCTGTGCGGCCTTGTGGTGGCGGTCCTAAGGCCGCACCTTCCAAGTCGAGTACAACAGGTGAGTTGTGGCGGCAGAGTCAATCAGGGTCACAAGCGGACAGCCCTCTGTTATGAAGACCATTGGACCTCTCCTTCCTTGTTCCCGGGTACATCGTCTCCAAGTGTAATTGTTCGAGTGCCCCAAGACAACAGCGTCCAAGCTTCATTCCACTCAGATTCAGAGCCCTTCGTCGAAGCGATGGATACGTGGGTGGTGTTCCGACGTCAACGTTGTATGCCTCGGGCAGACGCGACGAATTGGCGGGGTGCTCTTCCAGTCACCACACGGCAAGAGCACCCAGAGCACTCGCACTCTATTCTTGTGGTCCGCATTATCTGCGCGGTGCCAGTTCTTGGCGTGTTGACAGCAAGATGCATGAAATCAGCCCAATCCATGAGGTCCTCGCACACAGCCTAGAATCAGCTCGTGCATCACCATCATCCATCAAACACTGAAAGGAATATATCGTATTTAACCCTGTCAAAATCCAACGAGATAAAGGTTCTAATGGGTTAATACTCGGAACGCTTATTCCGATTGTGAGATGTTAAGCAAGTTGTTCTATTGGCGCGTCAAGTTTGTGTCGTGATATCGTGGCTTCATCTTAGCCTAGGCGTCGTTGGGAGTGGGATAACCGATGTCGACATATGCCCGCATACGCTTCCCGTATCGTATCGTGAGCCAGATCAGGCTATGGATCTTGTCAGGCTAACACTTGGGGATTAGTGAGAGTCACGCACAAATGTCCGAGTAGAGCGAAGACGGCCGAGAGGGTGTTTGTCGCAGAAACACCGATGGTTTCGATGGATGGTATGATCAACGCAGATGCCGGCACAAGCAAAAGCGACCGGAAAGCCCTGTCGTAGGTACGCGGAGAGCGAAGACAATGTCAGTGAGAACTCGCCCATGAACAGGGTGGAGTGACATACGACGTAGCCGCCATTACCTCGGCGCTCCGGGAAGGCATGATATCGACGCTATATGTCCCAATCGGGGTGAGCACCAAATCCACCTAAATTCCAGCATCAGTTCCACGCCTGTTCGAGATACGTCCACCATGGCCCTTACCCCGATGCCATTGGTGAACAGGCATACGAGGTTGATCGCTAGACCGACCGGTCCGTCGACGTATGCCGTCGTGAAGCCAGCCAGGGTGACAGAGACGGGTATCAGCACCAGGCTGCCGAGCCAAATCGCACGAAGGCGATCCTCAGGGACCCATACCCCATTCCGCTTTTCTTTTGCGCTGCGCACCACCATGTCAGAGAGACGCCCAGCAATTGGGGCTCCGACTGTGCGTGTGAGCAGGAGATGACGCTCAGCAAGATTAAAGGGACTAACTAAAGTTGCCAATACCGCTCGGGAGGAAACAGGCACCAATTAGGCCTACGCTTGTAATTCCGTATCTGACACCCTTCAAGTAAGTCAGCGAGAGACATGTCAGAAAAATTTCTAGCGTACGACAGTGTAAGCCAGAGGTATCAAGAGCACTGCCAGCCCGGAAACGTTAGTAGGTGTCATTAGATGTTCATGCCATAAGGCACACCGTAGTCTGATATGAGAGTGAGCCCATTCGCCAAAGCCTAAAGAGACTAGCTATATCACAACGCGCGGGGGAAGAAGCACGGTGTGAAAGCACGCACGACTGCCATGATGTTGGGACTCCGCAGGAAAGACAGACAATTGAATGGGTTCACCCAGACGAAGATCCTCTTCGGACCCTGCACCTTGTCTATGCCGCGGGAATCCGGGTGAGCGGTCTCCGGGAGGAAGAGAGCGAGCAATAATGTCTGTATCAAACCCCAGATGGCAAGTGCAACTTGAAAACCGCGCCACGACCAGTACTGGGCGACAGAACCTGAATAGCCGTACCAAGGTCAACAACCATGAGAGAGGAGAAATAAACGAGTTACCTGCGACGGGCGGAGCGACTGCGAGTCCCAATAATGAAGCCTACATTGTAGACGCAGTTCTCATCAGCGAGAAGCCCCGATGGTCGATATACTCACACCAAAGAAAGTACCCATAGCAGTACCGCGTTCCTCGAGTCTGTAGACATCCCCGATGACGGCAGCTCCGACAGAAATACCACCAGCACATCCGAACGTCTGTACGAAACGCCAGAAGAGAAGACTGTGTAGGTCGGGAGAGGCTGCGACAGCGAGACTGCCGAGAATCATCCAGGGCATTCCCCAGAGGTATATGGTTCGTCGGCCATCTGATCAGGACGATGAGGTCAAGGCTAGCGAACGCCGGATCGAGAAGGCAAACGACGTACAGAACGAGGTGTACGCGGACCAGAAGACGACACCTAGGGCGCTTGCGAAGATTGAGAGGCTCACGGCGAGACTGTGATCCAGATGTACGACAGGCGATGGAGAGTATGCGATGGACGACGTACCTCACAGCGGCGGGTGTCGAATTGAGGTCCTTGGAGATTTGGGGTATGGACGGGACGAAGCACCCACCGACGAACACTGTCGCGAAGATATTGGGACGGTCGGAAGGGAGTTGATGCAGGACGCACTGGGAACGAGTCCGGCGAGAGACACTATGGTGAGGATCAGCCGTTTCTGTTCATGGCTGAAGCGGTCGTAGACATCCTTGGGAGGCAACAGGGGACTCTGTTCCGTCGACATGGGGGGCGGGAAAGATGAACACGAACATGACTCGGTGAGGCCGCATTTATTTATTCAAGTCTTTTGTGCTGCGACGACGACTGGTGAGTGCAATGACTGCGTGGTCCTCGCGAGATGAAACGCACTGGGCTCTGAATCGCTGGATGCCATGCACTACGCTCTCCATGCAGAGCGGCGGCCTAGAAAACCGTCGACTGATCTTTCCTATCGCACCCGCTCGACTCGTTGCTGACCCGACGACACCCAGGGAGAGAAATCATCATCCTATCCGAAATCTAGTCCATGGCTGATCCGCAAAACAACATCTCCTCTGTCCTGGACGAGATGTGTGCCAGCATAGCCTCAACCAGGGATCTCATCCAAGCCTTGAACGAAAAGTAGGCAGCCCACCCTGGCACACACCGATCCTGACACACCACTCCCAGGCAGTCCACCGACGACATGGATACAAAAGACGGCATCTCACTGTTGTCTCTAAAACACCATCTCCTGTTGTCCTACCTTCAGTCGCTCGTTCTCCTCGTCGCCCGGCGTGCAGCAGGCGACACACTGGAAAACCGCACCCCAGCATCCCTGCCTTTCAGCAACCTCGAGCGCGACGCACGCGGGGCAGGCGTTGGCGATCTGGTGGATTCGATGATCGAAGCCCGTATCGTGCTCGAGAAAATAAAAGTCCTCGAAAGCAGAATGCGGTATCAGCTCGAGAAGCTCGTTCGCATTGCGGACGATGATTCGAGAAACCTCGCCGACGGTACGTTGTTCTGGCTCCCGCGTGTCCGGTCCACCAACTGACACCGCCGTCATTTACAAGACCCCCTGGCCTTCCGTCCCAACCCTCAAAACCTGGCCGACGACGACCAAGCGTCGGACGCCCATTCCGACGGGGGCGACAACGAAGATGCCAAAAATCGTGATGGTATCTACAAGCCCCCCAAACTGGCTCCTATGCCTTACACAGAAAGTGCCGGAGATAAACGTTCGAAACGCCAGCCCATCCCAAAAGCCCTCTCCTCTCTCATTCACCAAGATCTGTCGCGACCGCACGCCGAGTCTTCCTCTGGTCTCGGCGCGATGCCTGCTCTGGCCTCGGATCGTGCACGCGAGATCCAACGTATGACCGACTTTGAAGAAGACAACTTTACGCGCCTGATTATGAAAAAAAAGGACGCACGGAGGCGCAAACGGGACGAAGAAGACCTTGCACTGGGCGGCACTGGTTCCAGTCACGGCAGGCACCGTGGCCGTGGTTTGGAAGACGAATTCGAGGATGTGTTGCGTTCCGTGCAAAGGACGCGCATGGGCGCAGTAGGGGACGGGTATGAGGAGCTTAGACAAAAGGGCAAGAAAGCCGATGCGCTGTCTCGGGCTAGGTCGAGGGTGCAGGACGATGTGGACGAAGAGGTTCGTCAACCGAAACGGGGCCGATTCCAGAAGGAGAGACGGGCTCTTGGTAGGCAGATGGCCAAGGCTAAGAGCAAGTAGCTTCTGGAATGTTACACAGTAGAGAACTGGATTCTTCGCTGTACCGGGCTTGGATATCGAAAGCAGCGAATCCCTTGTTGTGCGCAGCCTACGCCAGAATGGCAATCATCATATCGCAGAAGCATGGTACCATCCGTACTGTCGCCAGCGCTGGGTCCAAGAAACGCAAGGTTGAAATAAAGCCGTCATGGTGAGCCTTGCTCTAGGTCGACGATCGCCGTAGCGTCCACTGGCGTCGGATGTGAGCGATATAATTCAGAAACTTGAACGGGACACGTTGGGACCCTCGTGCATCGCTGCCCTCGAAGCCGAGTTCAGCAAGCCGTGTTTCGCAAGGTGCGTTTCAGCTTTCTGCACGATGCCCATCGCCAGGAAAGCCAGTGACCGTTCCCCAGCTCGAAGACTTCATGATTCCGGAAACCGGGTCGCATGAAGTACCCTCACCAGGTGAGCCCCACCCGACGTTCATGGTTCGCGTTCGTACGAACTGGTGTATTCGTCCAGCGAGAGATATCTATTCGTGACGCCACTACACCTTGTCGAAAATGTCGTCCTATGGCTCCCGTTGCTCTGACTAACAGTTGATCGCGCGTCAGGACCCGTACCACGACGTCGGCCCGAGGCATTCGAGACAAGCCTCCATGTATTGACCTACTGCTCGCCGCTCGTTTGCCCGCAGGACTGTCGTTCTCCGTCCTGCCACCGACGAGACTACCAGGATCGCTCAAGAACATCTACAAACAGCTCGCAGCCGACATCCCCTCCTTCTCTCCTCAGTAGACAGGGTAAGTCAGTCGGACCCCGTTCCCGCCCTCACCGTGACCCGACGCAACGTCCACAGGGACGTCACTCCGCTCGCCAAAGCCGGCGTGCACACCTGCCTCACCGTCCGTGCACACAAAGCCCACTCCCACACCAAGAAGGGGTGGGAGTCCTTCACGGACGCCGTCCTCAGGGCCGTCTTGGAGCGCGCGGACGGCGCAGGGCGTGGCGTGGTGTTCTTCGCGTGGGGGCTCCCTGCGCAGAAGACGTGCGAGCGGCTGCAGATAGACGAGATGCGTCGGGTGTGGGGGCGCTGGACTGACGTGACGTTGATGCGCTCTGCTAGGAGAGACATTTGGTTTTGAGGTGCGTTTCTTTCAGTCAGTCGGTCATCTTCGTCTCGGACTCACATGGCTTTCGTCGCAAGATCCCGCGCATCCGCCGCCTCTCTCTGCTTATCGCGGTTCCCTCGGAAACGGACACTTCAGACGGGCGGACCAGTGGTTACGAGCAAAGGACAGAGAGGCGATCGATTGGACGGTGCTCGGTTGACAAGTGCAGCCTCCTCTTTGCCCAGAACTGAATAACTCCATGCATGTCGTCCACGTCGTCGCCAGCATACCGTTGTCCCAAGTTTTCATGTAATTCATCACCCTGACTCCCTATTGCAAGACGAGAACGAAAACAAGAGTGCTACATTGGGGAAGTAAACCAAGAAAACCTTAAAAATACATTCAAATGACCCGTCATGCATATGAATCGCATCGTCCAATGCGACGAGTGTTTTTCTGCCACCGCGGGCCTCACCGTCTGTTCCATCCACCCCCTCCAGAACTCGGACCAGAACTCGAACCAGCACCCGAACTCGAAGCACCAAACTGACCCATATCCGGCGGGGTAAAGTACACCGCCGCAGCCGCGTTCAAAGAGGTGACGTCGAACCGCGTGGGCCGGAACTGTCCCTGATGTGCGTTCCTCGCTGCGGCCGCGGCTGCTAGCATGCTGAATTGGGAGACGTTCGGCGGCTGCATCTGCATCTGTGTGTGTGTTTGTCCTTGCGTTGGGGTGGGTGGCGGAGAACGGGAGGTCGGCTGGGTGAGGACGTGACCGAAGGTGGTTACGGAGGTAGCAGTCGACGTAGGCGGCTTCCAGTTCTTTATTCGTGCGTAAGTTTCGCAGGAAACCAAAGGCCCAGGATGGGATAAGCGACGCACGTTTTGCTTGCCAGCTCTATATAGCTCCTCCAACTTCTCATCAAAGACCCCCTGTTCCTCGAACTCATGATACGCCTTGTACAGCCTCAGCGCAGAGCGAGCATCCTCGATCGAGTCGTGTGTCTCGGTCTGAATGTTCTCTCCGAGGACGAACCAGGAGAGGAAGCGGAGTGAGAGACGGCGCTGGCGGGTACGGAGGAAGTAGAGGTCTACTGTGTCGATCACTTGGTCGGGCGGGACAAAGATATCTGTCGTGCGGCACATATTGAACATCAGAAACGCCATGGATAAGCTAGGAGCTGACTGATTATCCGGAAATCCTTTGAGAGCCCATGGCCGATAAATATGCATCCTCGGTCCACGAGTAAGCGCAGTTTCTTGTACACAAGCTTCAGCGGTGTCAACGTGTGCCTCGACAAGTGCGGATCCAAGTCTCCAACTACCCGCAGAGTCGGAGTCTCCAGTCAGCGACGCACACAATCACGCAGAGGGAGGCAAAAGGGAACATACATTTGATGCCCGAGAACTCGGTGAGATAATCGACGATGACCTCGCTCGTATGGATGTGGTCGTCAATGAATGGAACGCCTTCTTTCGGACCATCTCCTCGCAGGACTGAGACACGTGCGAGACTGAGGCGAGCAGGGCGAATGACACGATTCGTGCCGTCAGACCGGTACTCCGTTTCTTCCTGTAGAATACCGAACACGATGTGAGGAGGTGAAGGTGAGCGGTTGAATGCGAACACACACCTGTTGCATAGACACGAACTCGGCATCGATCGCGACCAGTGTCCCAGGTTTGGGCAGCTCTTCGAAGCGTAGACATTCGTGCTTGATCAAGCTCTTGTCTCGATTTCTACGTCACATATCCAATTTACCGCCTCAGGAAAACGACGGGATTGCTCGACGATGAAACACTACTTACACCGATATAGACGTATCGCGACTTAATATCGAGGGGTCGAGCTCGTCGGAGAGACTACTGAAGTTGAGTTGAAAGCGCACGTCTTTTCGTTCGAGATACAACACAGCAGGGACCTGGTTTCCATGTGAAGAAGCACGATAGGAGGTGCGTGGAATGCGCACATACTTTCCATGTACTCGGGAAACTCAGGGCCTCGTCCTCGGTGATGTTGCGGACTACGAAGTCGTTGAACAAGAACCAAGGACTTTTGAGGTGCGGTTGGCTTTCTGCTTCGGGGACTCAAACAAAATTAGACCCGGAGAGAGGGAAGTAATCATCATGACTTACCTTTCACAATCGCAACCAAGTGCGAGTGCTTTGCTTTCGTCATAATCTGACACACGATAGCCTTAAGGAAATGGGAAGATTAATCGTCAGTCATTCAATGCGCGAACAACCGCATATACTCGCCCGGAACTCGTAAGTCACGCTTTCAGCATCATCAATCCCCGCTAATTCTCCTCTCACTTCCACTCTTGGAGTCAGGAACCTTCCTGTCTTTGTATCCATCCAGTAGCTCTGATTATCCTCGTTATATACGCTCGCGTTTACCGCCAATATGGGAGGTAGGTCTGCTGTCGGTATTGAGCGACGAGAAGAGAAGGTGGAGAATTGTTTGCACGTCTGGCAGGTCGCTTTGTGGGTCATTTGGCGGATCAGGGACGCACGGAGGACGTCAGAAAAAGTAGTTTGAGGCGGAGGTTCATTGGCAAAAGGCTGGATGTTTATGATGGTAAATGACGATCAGCTGTGAGGGTGAATGCAGAGAGACACACCTTCCTCGGATATATCATGTCAACGACATGCGTCATGTTCTCCTTCTCCCTGACAGCCTTGCAGCTCAGACACACGATAACATTCTTCGCATCGATCCCCAATAATTGTGTCACGGGGGCAGCTGCGGGTGAAAAGGTTGTAGTTGTGTTAAAATGAGCGTCAGCCTGAAAGGCAGTGGAGGAGGGTGAACGCGACGGAGGATGCTGAAAAATCACGGGATTGCGAGGGAAAGAGTTGCCTTCCGAGCTGAGATGGTCGATGAGAAAACGGTGGAACGACTGAATCATGTGAGCGTAGTCGACCTCCGTGGGTTCACGACCGTAATCAATGAGTTCGAGTTGGTTCTGAGCTTGTTTGACCGCGGTATTTACTGAATAGAATTGGGGGAGGGGGGAACAGGGTCTTACCTTGAGCAAGAACACCAACCGTCTTGCAAAAGTTACTCGATTGACAGTTCGTCCCGTGCGCGTCCTCCAGCATACGTACGACGAAACCGAGCTCACATAGTAAACAGTGCTCTCTTGGACAATTTGTCGTTACATGCGCCTTGGCAAGCTTTCTGATGGGAAGAGTATGATGCATCGCTTGTAAGATCGGATTCGTGTACGAATTGAGGATGTGGGTTTCGAGACCACTAAACGTTGTCTTGTTGTAGAACCTGCAGAAGTGGGTAAGATCGATGAGATACGAGTCGAAAGACCAATTACCCGAAATCAAAGTCTTCGACTCCGAATTTTGAGTACTCAATCTCGACTTTGCGGTACATGCGAGGCACCTCGTCGACGTTATCATCAAGTGTGAGATGTTCAAGCTCGACCTGTACAATGCATCAGCTCCACCTTTAAGATGTGCGCTCAGGAGATTCACGTCGTCATCCCGCCTTCCTTTCCCGCTTCTGAACCTCCCTTGATCTTTGCTGCTCGAGACGACGACACGATTTCTCCGCCCCCTAAGCTCCTTTGGCAACGCAGCATATGCAACGTTGTCATTGATCTTCATCGTTGACAGGATCTGGGGGGGGATTTTGGCCGGGGGTGGGTATGGTGGGTTAGTTGAAGAGAGGAACTGAGGGGTCCAGGAAGAAAGGAGGGGGTGCGTATAATATGGCATGCCAATCAAGTTGAGCGGACTTGAGGGGGGGATCAGCAGGCGAAAAGAAGCTCGATAGAAATATGGAGACATACGTGGAATCTGTCCAGTTGATTTCAGGGAGCGGTTCAGGGACGTCCGCCCATTCGACTGGCTGCCCTTGGAAGCCATTGAAGAAAGGCTCGGAAGCTTCGTCTGCAGCCGTCAGGAGATGAATTGTGCCGATGGCATCGCCAAAAGCCAAGTAAGAGCCATTGGACGATACGGCCGCAGACGTGATGCATGAGGTGGTGTCGAGCTTGACGATGGCTTGGACGAGAAACGGATTCAAAGCTGAACACGAAACGTACCTGATAAAAACCAGAAGCATTGGTAAAGTTGGAGACGTCAACGACATTGACGAGGCCCTGAGTTGATGTCACGACCAAGCTGGATGTATGCTTTGGAAGCAAGTTGATGAAAGCTGGGCCGTCGGAAAACGGGATTGGAGGAAGAGGTCTCATATTTCGCAAGTCGTAAATTTTGACGAGGGGATCAGGGAATTCGTGACCGCATCTAAGTTTCGTGAGTGAAATAGGAGACGAGATCGAAGAGAGTGGACCTTGAGCTCCATCCTATAGTGAAGAAGAGGTTTCCGGTTACTTGCAGATCTTGGACACCGCTGGAGTGAGCAAGGACTGAGCTGTCGCTATTCTCTCCGCGGACGGCGGTGCGGGGATCGTGAGCGCGTACGTATCCATCGGCGGATGCACAGAGCAACGTCGAGTGGGAGAAATGAAGATGGGTGACGTGGGAGAGCACGGGTGCCTGCCTGACGATGGTGCCGGTGATTGCGTTGAGCAGGACGACCTCTGGTGTGCTGGTCGCAACAGCGACGAGGTTGGAGAATGTCGAGGGCGACATCGCGGAGACCGTGGACGGAGACGCTCTGATGTGCGTCAAGCCGGGCTCCGAGCGGGCTTGATCGCGACGCACCGAAAGTACCATTTGTTCATGCCGCCCTTAGCCCAGGAGCCGACGCCCTGGCCAGCGAGGCCGAGGGCGCGGATATGGTTGTCGCCGACGGCGATCTGCTTGACGGCGAGACCACCGCCTACGGGGAAGGACACGGCGCGGACGCCATGTGCGGAATGGAGGGCGATGGCGGTGCCGGAATGTGAGCCCGCCCAGAGCGAGTCGGAGACGGGGTCGAATGCGAGCGCCGTCACGGGCTGGCCATCGGTGTCGCGGAGGGTCGTGATGGGGAGCGCTGTCCGATACGTCGACGCCATCGAGCTCGATGCCGAGCGCTGCGCGCTGTCAGTGGATATCTGTGACACGTGACCACCATCGACGCTGGCGAGGACGACGTCGGCGTGTGTTGCATTGCCATCGCCATCGCCGCCGCCGCCGTTCTGCAATGCATCCGCCTGCTGTCCCGTACCAGGCGTACAAGGTATCACTGCATCCAGTCCTCCTCACCCAGTGCTGACGTTTCTTTCCAGTCAAAGCGTCACTCCCGCACGGCCTCCGCGCTGCCGCTCGCCCCAAATGTCCGTCCCCCGAGCAGCGTCAGCAATGACTCCGCCCCCCGCCCCCACCCTGGCGACTGGGACACCGAGAAGGACTCATCCGAGTACCAGCCTCTCCTTCTCGACCTGGTCCCTCCCTCCCAAAAGGAACTCCCCCGACCCCCATCCATGAACGGCGCTCCTCTGCACGTCTCTAGCGACCTTCCTCTCACAGAGCCAGACCCCCCTGCTAAGCCTCCAACCATTAATGCAAGGAACAAGCAAGTCGAACCGCCTTCCCCGGTCCCCTCGCCCTCTTGCTCATCGGCTCCGCTACCACCCGTCGGCACCACCACACCAAAGCGAGCCTCTACTTTCCGGCGCCTACAACCCCGTCAATCAGCCTCCAGAGCGCCCCTACACTCGTCCCCCCTCCGCCCCCCCGAAGCGCAATCGAGATCATCATCTGCAGCATCCAGCATAACTCGCCAGCTCGACCAGTCTCCACCGCCTCCCCATTCTCCTCCACTACATAGCCGTGTTGCATCCATCAGCTCCGTCATCAGCGATCACAAATTTCAATCCAATGGCCCAAGTCCATCGCATACGCCTAACCCGTCTCCCCGTGTCCCCGTCTCCACACTCACGGTGACACAACCACCCTCCGGCCCAGGTACCATCCAGCCCGTTCCCCAGTCTTCCACGATGTTGGTGCCTGCACAGCCCTCGCCTACATCTCTTTCCTTCGTTTCACCGAGTCTCTCCCCTTCGCCTATAGCATCTACCCCCTTGTCCGTCGTCCGTCGCTCATCCGCACCGTACAGACCTGGCTTCCAGCCTAGAGGCGTCTGCAGCCCGCGCACAGACGAATTCCTAGAAGCTCGCAAAGCGAAAAACGACGCTACCCGTATCGAGCGTACGAAACTCGAAAGACGTTTCGAAAAGCTCGTCAACCTGCATTTCCCCATCGAAAGCAGCGAATCAAAGGAAGTAAAAAAGGTCGCAATGGAACGCAGGAGATCGAGCATTTTCGATTTGGACTTGGACGACTTGAAGAATATGGACGCAAGTGACATTTGGAAGGGAGTGGTACAATCCCAGGCATTGCAGGGTGCGAAAGGGGACATTCGAGGTATGCTTTCACGCCCTGCTTGTTTCGTCTCTCATACATCCCTGCAATCAGCTGCGGAGCAGCGAATCGCATCATGGCAAGAAGACTCCGCTGTTTCCAAATGTCCTTTGTGCAAGTAAGTTGACGCTGGCTAACTCCCCTTGACTGCATCCAACCTATCTCGAAATCAGTGCTTCTTTCCACCCGCTAACGAACCGAAAACACCACTGTCGTCTCTGTGGACAGATCATCTGTTCTCTTCCGGTCAAACGCCTCCAGCGCCCCGAACCATGCTCTCTATTGTTCATTGTGGATTCGAAGACGCGGCAAATCGAGGAAGTGGGCGAGGGGGTTGATTATGGTGTCAAGCGAACAGGAAGTGCGAGAAAGGACAACAGTAAGGGGAAAAAGAAGGACGAAACGCTGGCGGACGACGAGAAGTTCTTAAAGGGGGTTAGGGTGTGCAGAAGTTGCAAACCTATCCTCTCGTGAGTGCTCCAATGCCCTGCCTTTCTGCTCGTTGCGGGGATGTATCTTAATTTGCACTTGCTGTCTACCGGTTGCCTTCGCCCGCAGTCGAGAGCAGTTTTATCAGGAGGCATCGCGGATACCGCCCTTGGTTCGGTTATATGAGGTATAGCATTCACAGAAGTAGCTTCTTTGGTCTCCACTCAACGTGATTGTAGGCGTTTATCAGTCTCGAGAAAGAAGTTGAGGAAGCCCTTCCACAATTCCACGAGTTGTTGCTGACACTCAAGTAAAAAAGCCGTACTCGTATCCAAGTCGTGTCACTCTAACCTCCACCCGTCTCCAGCTCGGACTCCTCGCGTAACAAAGAGGCCACCGCGGCGCGCAAGCGTATCCTCGACGGCTTTGCCTCGTACGACGCCCTCTCCAAACGAATCCACAAGATCCCATGTACACCCGGAAGCTCTCAAGATCGCGTCCAGCTTGCCATTCGCGCGCGCGCGGAGCTGTTCTTGCAAAAGAACATGTTTCCTCTGCAAGTAAGCTTTGTGTCTCGCGTACGCAATTTGGACCTGTTTGATGATGACGCACCCGTCCAGACCCTCCCTAAAGCAAAGAAACAAGGATCGACTTCTGATCCTGCAACCCCGCTTGTGGACCCAGACTCAGAGCTTGCGCATGCGCTCCAACCGCTGCTCGAACAGGAGTGCCTTCTCGAGTCGTTCGTTGGAGAGGCGATGGCGCATCGGAAATTCGAAGATGCCAAGACGCTCAAGGCGAGCTTGAAGGAGATTCGGGCGGAGATCGATAGGATGTTGGAGAACGGGAGTGCGCAAGCGGGAGTGGTGACCGGATAGTCGGTGTTTGGACAGGTATGATGGAGTGATCATCATATAGATGCAGCGGACTGTCGTTTTGTTATTTTTCAACTGGTAAGATACAAAGGTAGAACACAATGGATGGCTTATGTTCCGTTAGCTTGGTGTAACTTGTCCAAAAAACAGAACAAAAAAAGATCCAGGTAGGTTACGCAGGCGTTGTGGGACACTTGCAAAGGTATCACGGTTACATTGCACAGTAGGCACCCGTCTCCCCACTGCCTCTCGCCACTCATGACCGCCAAATCGACAATGTATTCACTTGGTCAGCCAACGCGGGCACTTCCATCTCGCCGAACACCCTTCATCGAATTCTACGTTCTTCTACCTGATTTGAATACGAGAAGCGCAACCTCGGTGAAGAGGAAGCGTATGGTCTCGTCGCCGCAGACTTCTCTGGATGGTGCACTCATTCCGTGCAGCCCGAGACGCCCTTCAAAGCAACCTTACGATAGTCACCCTCCTCCATGAGCTCAAGGAGAACAGGCGACATTCGCATGTTCGGGATGATGTGCGCCAGACTGGGAGGTTGTTCGCCTGAAATCGGTCACCGACACGGGTGTCGAGAACTCATCCTCGAGGCCACAGGCGATCCGAGCCTCGTTGACTACATCAGCTTCTTTCCCGCGACGACGTCACACCGTTGGTGAAGCGACTCCGACTTAAATCCAAGCAACACATGCGAGACGATTACACCAACTTGAACGAAAGGAGATGAGCACTGCGCGGAGGAAAGGGAAAGAGTCCATAATGGCTTCCTGAGCAAGATGTATATGGACATGGTGCCCTCGGCGATGGGACGATACCTGTTCCCGATGAATGCGAACTTGGTCACCCGTAGTTGGAGAAACCACTTGGCAATTGTTGCAATCGTACACGACGATAAATTCCAATGGAGACTGTTGTGCCTGCGAGATGCCAACTTGAATGATGACAAAAAACAAAAGCGAGAGAGTAAAAGAGCATTTGTACTAAGATTCGAGTTATGATACCAGTCTGGATAATGTAGTGATGGCCGGAGTGACAAGGTTAAATGTGTGTGTTAAAATGCAGGTCGAGGTGACATGATGAGGGATCGGGGTTATACTTGACAATCACTGACGAAAAGAGCAATGACGCGGAGAAAGACGATACCACTTAATTGTCTGACTCTCAAGAGATCCAGAGACATGCGAGAATGTAAAAGTCTTGCCAGAAAAATGACGAAAGAGAAACACCCACCGTCTACGGAGAGGCTCAGCCTTGATCCGTAGTATGGTCTCCTCTAATACCCTCTCCATTACCGGCACCAGCACCAGCACTCGCGGGCATGGTGTATAGTGGTGGGATCGTGATATTAAACTGAGACTGATTCGGAAGCGCGCTGCGCGGGAGGTTTGACGATCCAGGCGCCACCAATTTGAGGGTTTTGGGTTGCCGTGTACTCCAGCCTCGCGAAAGGCTGGCGCCCAGTCTGTCGTCAAGCCCGCTGATATTAGCCGTCCCGTTTGTAAAGTGCACTGGCGCTGAGGCTAGCGGCGAGTAAGGGCGAGGCGTACTCGAGGGAGAGAAAGATGAAACGTGTAGAAGCATGACGAATTCCTGCGTCGAATTGGTGAGAGACACCATCTTAGACCGGAGATCTGGAAAGAGAGTATGCGAGGAACCATAGGTCTTGATGAAGGTCGACAATTTGACGACAATCTACCACGAAGAAACGCGAGAAACCGAGGTTAGAAAAGTCCGTCCTAAATATCACCAGGACGGGTATTGGAACAACGTTGACTCACCTTCACGAATATGTGCGCATCCTCTCGCAACGCTATCCTGTCAGCAGTTGGATCTCCAGCACGCACGGCAACGATATTAATGCGCAGACGCTCTGTGACAACTTTGGCTTTATCAATCGAATCGCGAAAATCCTCACTTAGCCCTGGTGTCTCCGACATGGTCTCTACCATCTCCTTTATAAGCTCCCATATAGCGGGCGCAGAACCCACTGCGGCTTCCATCGAGTCTAGGGCATCATTGTCAACCAACGTTCTCGATAGTGGGATCTCGAGCGTCGGTCGGCGCCTGGTGACCTGAGGCGATGAAGACGATGATGTCGTCAACGAGGCTTGGGAGGCTTGCCGTGAGTGGCATCCGTTTCGGGCTGTCAATGTAGGACGAAGGGGTAGTGACGGTGACAACGGAAGCGGAACACCATGGTTCGTTCCTCCTGCCATCAATGACGGAGCAAGACTGAAAATGGACGCAGATAACGGCGCAGCAGGATATCTTTGCCCAGCACGCATAGTGGTCGACGGTGTATTGAGTGAGAGAGTAGGTGGCAGGGGTACATCATAAGATGGCAACGACTTCCCGATCTCCACGTCCTTCGAACTGAATGATCCAGCATGCCGTCGGGTAGTACGAACTCTCCCTAGAGTGGTAGGTGTGGGACGAGATCTCGCAATCGGGATGCTGCGTTGGAATCCCGAGAATGGCGAATGCCCTGCAGGGGCAGAAGGTAACAAGGAGTCGATATTCAAGGCGGGAGACGCCATGGCATGGACTTTGGTCTTGCAAGCAGTAATTCTGCGAGGTTCTGACAAATAAGGCTTAATGGCTTCGATGTGATGGATTATACTTCGCCATGCATGCGATATCTCCGCAGCAGCTCCATAAAAGATGAGCACAAGTGAGCGCATGTATCGGTCGTCATCTCTTGATGCTAAGATCTTGAGCTGTAGGGAGAGCATTGAAATTGCCTTTCCAAATACGGCGGCCGTATCCCTGCTGCTCTCTGCCAATGCTCTGCACAGCAGTGATGGAGGTGTCGTCTTCTTTGCAATAGCGTCAAACCGCTCGAGAGCTCCGTTAAGCTGCATCATGTAAGTATACGCCGGGTCAGTGACCTTCCGAAGGATGGACGAGAGCTTCTGGTTGATCGTGTACGTGATGTAGTGAGAGAGCGCTTGATATACTTGGGAGACAGCGAAGTAGAGAGAGCGCGCGCATTCGACCAGGGAGCGCAAGGAAGGCGGGAGGTTATTGGAGATTGCATTGGCAGGTAGGGCGGAGAGACGCTTGAAATAGGCATGGCGTTCGGTATCGGGGACGGGGTGGGGGCGCTCCGCGAAGGTAGGCGATGTTGACGTAAATTTCTTCTGAACTTTCTGTTGTGAGGATCCCTCAGAAGATGACGACGAATCTTGCCTAAGCGATAGAGGAGAGGGCATGATGAAGTCGTCCCGTAGCGTTCCGTTCGTAATTGAAGATGGTGGAGGAATGACCGATGGCGCTGCATCAGGTGGTTGTGCATTGTGCACGTGGTCACTGAGTCGAGGTGAGGTGCGCAGGTCTGGGAAACTCTTTTTTCCGAATAACGCAGGCCGACGATCGCGACTTCCGCGCGTAAACGAACCGTTTCTATGATGCTGGAAGCCATCCGGTACAGTGGTATGATCGTCGTCAGTTGATGATACGGATTCTTCAGGGGTTGGCAGATAGCTATCGGGCGAGCTGGAAGGGGGAGGTGGGTCATACGGAGGTAGTGGACCCAGCCTGAGTGGTGGTGGTCGTTCGAAGCGCGGACTAGCAGTATGCTTGGGGGATCGTGGCATCGGAGGTAGAGGGAAATGGTCGTCAATAGAGAAGGTCCGGGCATGTGGTGTGGGTCCTCCCGCGTAGTCTTCCTCCCCTAGTCCTGTCCAGGACTGTAAACTCTCATCGCTAGAAAAGGTCTGCAAACGATCAAAAGCGAACTTGGGTGAATTGTACTGACATTGAGTGATTAAGAGCAGCATGTTCGCTCATGAACGACTCCACGCTGGGCTTAGGTTTGACGTCCAGGGGTAAGTGAGCATGTTCCCGCAGCCACTCTTTCAATGAAATGATCCAGTCCTTCACAACCTGGGGATCGTTCGGGGTGCCATTTATCTCGATGATTTGTTTCGGAGGCCACTCTATGGGATTATGGTCTACTTTCAGTACATCAAGACTGCCAAAATCAGCCAGGTATCCTGGCAGGCGAGTGATCCTGTTGCGTGACATGCACAAGACCTGAAAAGAAGACGTGGCTTGAGCTCCATGGACGAACTAGTGCGAGGAACCCACATGAAGGTTTGAGAGGGAGCCTGGCCGTGTTGGTAATCGTTTGATTTTGTTCCTACTGATGTCCAGGATCTCTAAGGAGGGAATTACGGTCAACTGTGGTCTTGTCAGACACTCGCGAGCGCAACACGAAACGGGGGGAACATACGACATCAGGGAAAACGGAAAAGCTGTTGTTCTTGAGGTTCAGATAACGGAGACGCGACAGAAGTGCGAACGCCGTCGGGAGCGTTGCAAGACGGTTGTAACCGAGTGCAATTCTACCACGTAGGACGTGCGCGGTTCAGTGCGCGCCATAAGCGTGTCGCAGCGAAAGGGCAGACCTGGCAATTGAGACTTCCTCTGTGCATGACTCGCTCCTGCCGACGGTCGCCAGAAGCTCGGCGCCATCCTCTCCGACATCGGTAAGACTTTTGTGAGTGAGATCCAAGGTTGCTCCGTTGTCTGGGGAGTTGGCCAAAGCTTCCGCGAGATGTTCGTCTGTCAATGAAGCGGAAGGCAGCGGGGATGGAGTGCCGCTTGGTCTGCTGCCCGGGAGTGGAGACGTGCGCCCAGCAACACGGTCGGCGTACGACGAGGACATGGAGGACGAGAAAGACGAGCTGAGGCCGACGTCCCAGCAGACACTCAGACTACAAACAGGCAGTTGACGCCTGAACTCGGTTGCGACTGGTGACTGAAAAGCTATACAACACGCGCTACTGACACCACATCGACGCTGACACTGCATTGCATCTAAAACCACATCGACACAGAGAAGCTCACATCCTCGCTCCGCATCGCATGCCACCACCCCGGCGGGAAAAACAACAGGTCACCAGGACTCAGTGTCACGCAAAGCGCCTGGTCGGGCACCGTCTCCCAAAACAAAGGCAAGGCCGTTTGGGAGGCTGTCGTCGCCTGCAGTGTCGCAGGAAACACGTCGACTTGAGAAGTGTTGCTCATGCAGGGGCTGGTCGCGTTGGCTGCTGGGTTATGGCTCCTGTCGCCGGATGACGACTCGTGCGGATACATGGCTGCCGCAGCATTGGGTGGTGCAAGCCAGACCGTCTTGCGACCAACTACCTGCACTAGAAATCAAGCTTAGCAAGACGTTGGAGCTGCGCATGAACATCCTCACCATAGCAATTGAAGAAGGGGTCCTATCAAGCCCGTATCTGGCCCTCAGGTCGATCAGTGGAAAGGAAGACGAACTTACAGTATGAGCGGGCGACATTGTGCCTTTTGGACCGAGCCATGCATTGACGATCGCATAGGACGGAGGCTCGTAGGCGGGGAAATCGGGCGAATCGAGGCAGGCATAGACAATGTCGGGTAGAGTGATGTCCTCCCGCAACCGAGGAAACTGTGTGAATAGATTGTGCTGGGCAAGGTATAGGGTATGGTGCCGGGGTTGCGCGGCCGGGTCCAGGGAAGAAAGGAATTCTTCCCAGCTGAACAGTTTCTGGGACCATGTGTCGGACCTGTAGTCATCTCCGACTTCTACAGGAACTATGCGGCCAGGGCCCGCCACGGAGAACAGGTAGGAAAGAGACGCCCATTGATGCACTGCCGGCCAGTCGTTGGCATGTCCCCGGACGACGAACGGCGCTTGGCACCAGTGCTTCTGGGCAGCAACGATGGATGGGAGCGCTGCGAGTGTGCGCACGCGATTCCTGGCGGTGGACAGATGACAAAGGTCTTCGGGAAGCGACGTAGGCTGCGTGAAGACGGCGGTGCTAGGGGGGTGCCAGGGAATAGTGGACTGCAGCTGCCTGATGACGTCGTGCACCACGTAGTCGCGCCGTTCTTCGTCGGTGGCGGCGCCCGCGATGATGATTGCACGGTCCAACACCGAGATACAGTCCTTGACGATGTCCTCGGGGAGGTCGGGCGACGACGCGCGGGCGAGGGCCTTCAAGACGGAGGCGTCTGTATACAGCATGCGCCAATGAAACGCGGCGCGGCCACGGGCGGACGACATTCTCGCGAGCGCGATTCCGATGAAACGGTCCATGCGGTCATGCTGGAGCACGCCGTCGCGCACGGCGGCATGGAACTCACGGGCGACGTCGGTCGTCGGGGGCGGGGCGACGACGCGGCGCGCGTATTCGGCGAGGGCGGGTTTCATTCTGCCACGTGGGAGGGAGGCGGGTGTGTGACGGCGTGTGACCAGATGGATTGTTCGGTCACGCGGGGGACGAAGATAAAAAGGACACTGCGAAGGAACGACCGTGAGAAAGTTCCCCAGACGATCATTTTCCTGCCAAAGTAACTAATTTCTGACGTCCGGCCCGCCGCCACTCGGCGCAGCCTGTATTCCTTTTTAGGACATGTCCTCCCGGTGTGTCCGCCGCGTCGTCTCCGAGTGCGCCACGCTCACGCCCGCTGCAGCCTGGACCGGCTCCTTCTCCTGCTCGACACCGGCTCGTCCTCCTCTGTGAGGAATACCGCAGCCAAACAGCTCGCCCAGCTCGCCGCACGCACCGTCCTCCGCGACGTCGCCGTCGAGGACGACTTCAAGTCAAGTCGCCAGCACGCCTCCATCGCCGACACATCAGCCTCCTCGGAGCTCTTGGCCGTAGTCGCGCGCGTGAGCTTCGCATATTGTCCCCATTCCGCGTCATAATGTCGTCTAGATATTACCATTTCTACATTCAAAGAGCCACGAGACTAGATCCGCCGCTTCTAATGCGCTCTCCCAAATTTTCATCCTCGTGCCCGTCTGGCGTCCTCAGTCAGACGGCATCACCCCCCCGGAGCACTTTTCGATGACCCCGCCTGAGTTCCCGCCGTTCTCCGTCCAGGACCTCATGCAGAAGGGTGTCCTCCTTTTGGCGTCTTCCGGGAAAGAGTTTGCAAAGCCTACTGGCATACTCGCCAACTCCGCAGAGGTAAAGCGAGCCCGAAAGGAAGCCATGGGCCGACTCGGTCTTGATTTCCTCGACAGCGTAGGGGCCGCCGATGACATGGACATCGACAAGGAGCTTGCAATCGAGGCAGAAACCGATGCCACCAGTGAAGCCGACCTGCAAATCAAGAGAGAAGACCCCGTTTCGTCTCTCTCCCCTATGGAAGTCGACTTCAATCTCAGGAAAGAACCCTCTCCCCCAACTCGGTCCCATTCGAGCACTCCTGTCCCTTCGCTTGTCACCCCTGCCACTCCAGCCGCAGAAGCCGACGGCATAAGTGGCCTGTCTGCTCGCGAGCGCAATCGACTGAAACGGAAGCGAAAGCTTGGCAGCTCTGCATTCGTTGCACCCCCGCCGCCACCTCCTTCTGGCGCGGGCGCACGATACAATGCTACCGCTGCTGGACCTTCTAATAAGTAGGTTGATGAACTCGTTTCTTCTTTATTTTGTTGACTGTGCTATAGAGCACGCCTCTTGTCTGCGGAGGCACAAGAAGCGCCAAAGTCCCGTCTGGATAGTCCAAATCCCCCTGTCAAACCCCTCCCTTCAGAAAAGGTGGTTATCGACCCTTCAAAGGGCGGTGCTGTTATTCCCAAGCTACCTCAACAATCCAATGCCATCGTAGTCCCGCAAGGCTCCTGGCTATGGGGTGGGATCGTTAGCCTACTTGAGGTCGATCTCTTCTCCCCTACATGGGAAACACGACATGGAGCAGCGATGGCACTACGAGAATTGCTCAAAACGCAGGGTGCATCTGGAGGGATGAAAGGTCAGTTTTGGTCCCGGGGGCCTGTCCACTCCTCACTTAATTGTCCTTTGCAGATGGTGTTTCGGCGGAAGAGAATGCGCGCGCGCACGAAGAATGGTGCAATCATTTGGCAGCGAGGCTTCTTTGTGTTTTCGTTCTTGATCGCTTCGGGGACTTCGTTTCGGATCAGGTGTGTAATGGCTGGCCTCCTTGCTCAGCCCCGTCCTTACATCGATCCAGGTCGTCGCACCTGTTCGCGAAACGGTCTCCCAGACGCTTGCCTCTCTTCTATTACACATGCCCCTTCGTTCCGTTGGCCATGTACACTCTATCCTTCTGCAAATGATAAGACAAGATTTTACCGTCCCATCGAAGGCCAAAGCAGGGAAGAAGGATGATCGCAACCATGTCTGGGAGGTGCGCCATGCCGGTCTCCTGGGGATCAAGTATGAAGTCGCGGTCAGAAGTGATTTGTTTGACGCCCCAAAAGATGAAGAATCAGGCGACGCTGGCAGAGCAATTTTGCAAGGTGTTGTGGATGCTGCTGTGCTGGGGTATATCAACACTTTTGTCAAAGGTCGATTTGGATTACTAAATCTTCTTGACAGGCTCAGCGATCGGGATGATGACGTCCGTGCAGTCGCTGCGACTTGTCTACTACCCGTGGCTAGTCATCTAGTTGAGCGACTACCAGATTCACTCGACCGAGTTTTGGCTGTGCTATGGACCTGTTTGCGAGACATGAAGGACGACTTGAGTTCCAGCGTTGGTTCTGTCATGGATCTACTAGGTATGTGCAGTTTTCTTTTCTTCAATTTATTCCCGTGCACTAAATCGTCGGCAGGTAAATTGGTCACTTACAGCAAAGTTATTGACATCCTCGGCGACTCAGACTTATCGTGAGTGTACACTGTTTTCGATGCCTTTGGCTCACGCCTCGGCTAGCCTTCCGCTGTCAGATCTTGCACCTACATTACTCCCATTTTTCCGGCATACGATCCCGAATGTGCGTTTTGCTGTGGTGAAGACTTTGTCGTCCTTCATGACGGTGTCATCGCTTCCTCGAGATTGGATTGCCACCCCGTTCTTGCGTCTTCTTTTCCAGAATCTTATCGTCGAGGAGCGCTCAGATATAAGATCTGTATCGCTCTCCAGTTGGCGAACAGCACTCGAAGTCATCTCAAGTACGCCGGGACTGATTAAGAGGATAGTGAAGCAACCAACTGTCCTTGAATGGTATGCAGTCATGATGACCCCCCTCGGTGTTCCTATCGACACATCGAATTTTCATCATCCAACATTTGCAGAAGACGGAACTGACGCAGCCCCCGAGAGACATAACGTCGACAAGAATATGCTTGCTCAAGATCTGGCTCTTGTCTCTTCAGAACTTGTATTGCAAGCTCGGATTGCTGCAGCAACTGCACTCGCCTACTTGATAGTGTACTGGCCCTCGAAAGTACGCCCTCATGTATGCATTATAGTAGAGCGGGATACTGAGCAAACTTTTTAGTCCGTCGAAGAACTCTTTCAGCCCATTCTTGTCCACTATATGGAGTCAACGAGCATGGTCCAAAAATTCCTGGCTGCTATAGTAGCCGAAGAATGGGCACGCGCATACGACGCTTCATCGCCGCCTGGCCCAATCCTCGACAATTTCCCTCTCGCTGGCGAACTCGGCGTTAAAGCACTTGCTTTCCTTCAAGCATCACCTCCAACAGCATATCACGAGATGGCATTTACTCTTCATCGTATCCACGCCGAGTGTTATTCACTCCTGCACTGTTTCTCGAGCGACTGCAAGATCCCAATCTCGCTCATCCCTCACCTTGGAAACGAGATCGACATCACGGGCACCCAGCCGGACTGCTTTACCATTGACACTGCACATGAGGCCGTAGGTGCCATGTACACGAAACTCAAGGATAGCCTTGGCAGAACGAAGAAACGCGAGTTGGGAGTCATCGCTGAGACGAGACGTAAAGTTGTGCAGAGTATCGAGCATTATGCAGAGGTGAAGGCTCAGCATGATACTCGTGTCTCCGCTGCATTTGCGGCAGCTTTCGTCGCGTTTAGAAGCACTCCAGACAAGGTTAGTCCAGTGGTCAAGGGTATTATGAACGGAATCAAGGTGAGTTTTGGGATTGACAGTCGTAAATAATTGCTGAAGTGTGCATAGAACGAGGAGAACCTAGTCCTTCAAAAGCGTTCTGCAGTCGCGGTTGCCAACTTCATCGACTTTTGCGTGCAACACAATATCAGCCAGCCTCCCGATAAGATTGTAAAGAACCTTTGCACCTTCCTCTGTCAAGACGTGGAACAGACACCAACGTTCGCTTACTCACGGACGATCTATAAAGGCATTCTTACGTTACAGACTTGGTCGAAATACCCACCTAGCAAAGGGGTGAAAGAGACGCAAGAGAAGGGAGAATCTGCAAAGTCAAAAAATGACGAAGCTGTGAAGACCAAGCTATCCAGAAGGGGAGCGGGCCTTGCGTTCGACCAGCTGTCCGCGAGATTTGGGTCACGCCTCCTCGAAGTTATTCCCAAGATGTGGCAGTCGATGGCTGGTGGTTTACTGAGTGCATGTAGTGCAGGTGCGAACAAACTGTCCTCCAATGGTTGCATCCGCTCTTATCACCTCTTTGGCTTTGAGTAGAGTCTCCTCAAGAAGCGGACGTTTCCATGGAAAGGCAATACGGTCAGGATGTCATCGATTCCCTGAGTGTTCTCGAGGCCGTTTCGCCTACACTGGACCCTGAGTTATGGCCTAAGCTTGCTGAGTTGTTTCCAGCCATAGCCATCGCTCTTCGAAGCAAGTTTGCCATTATCCGGCAGACCGCTGCGCGATTCTTCGCTACCGTCTGTGTGGTTATGACTGCGGAAGCTATGCGCTTTGTGATAGAGCAGCTTGTTCCCTTGATTGGAGACGCTGTTGTACTTTCGAATAGACAAGGCGCTGCTGAGGCCATTTATCGTGCGTTCATCAACTTCCTTCGTGTGACATGAGCTAACTGTGCTATGTTAGACATTGTGCAGAAGCTTGACATCAAGGCTCTTCCCTATGTCATATTCCTGATTGTCCCTGTACTTGGAAGGATGAGCGATCCAGACGATGATATCCGATCAACAGCAACAAATACGTTCGCATCGCTGGTTAAGATGGTGCCGCTGGAGGTGAGTACTCTTTATCGAGAAAGTTCCCGATTTCATACAATGCATATAGGCTGGTTTACCCGACCCACCTGACTTCCCCGAGGACCTACTGAAGCGCCGACAAGAGGAGAGACAGTTCTTGACTCAACTGCTTGATGGGAGCAAAGTCGAACCATATGCCATCCCTGTCAAAATCAATGCTGAACTACGCAAGTACCAACAAGAGGGTGTCAACTGGCTTGCCTTCCTCGCCAAGTATCAACTGCATGGTATCCTTTGCGACGGTGAGCAACTCGCTATTTGTTCCCGTTCAAGCTTTGCGAACCAAGGCGATATCTGTAGATATGGGGCTTGGCAAGACACTCCAGTCAATATGTATATTGGCAAGCAAACACGCCGAACGTGCCAAGAAATACGAAGAGATGCCGTCTCCCGATTCAGTTCGCCTACTGTCGCTAATCATCTGCCCGCCGACGCTCACCGGACACTGGTATTACGAAATCATGAAGTATGCGGAAAACCTTCGACCTATCCTTTACACTGGAAGCTCGAAAGAGCGATCAAAGATTCTCTCCAAGCTGGCTACAAAGGATGTCGTGATCACTTCATACGAAGTCGTTCGCAATGACATCGCGAGTTTGGAAGACATCAACTGGCTCTATTGCATTCTTGACGAGGGACACGTTATCAAGAACGCAAAGACGAAGCTGACTAAGGCGGTCAAAGCTATCCAGGCACAGCATCGTTTGATCCTGTCGGGTACTCCGATCCAAAACAATGTACTGGAACTCTGGAGCTTATTTGATTTCTTGATGCCTGGATTCCTCGGCACGGAGACTTCATTCAACGAACGGTTTAGCAAGCCTATTCTTTCTGGTCGAGATGGGAAAGCGAAGACAGGTGAAGCTGGTAAGCCAATGTCTCATGCACTTGACATGAGATCGAAGTCGAGATTTCCTTACAGCCGCTTTGGCGCTCGAAGCTTTGCACAAACAAGTTCTGCCATTCCTGCTCCGTCGTTTAAAGGAGGACGTGTTGAACGACCTGCCGCCAAAGATCATTCAGGATTTCTACTGCGAACTTTCAGAAGTGCAGAAGATTCTGTATGACGACTTCTCGAAGTCGCAGGCGAAGGCAGAGGTCGAAGGTGTTGTTCAATCGGCGAGCTCGGGCCAATCTGAAAAGGAGGGTGGACAACGACACGTTTTCCAATCATTACAATACCTCCGCAAACTCTGCAACCATCCCTCACTTGTTCTCAAGACCAACAATGACGCCGTCACGGCAGCTTTGACTAAGGTCGGATGTAACGTTGACAACCTACGCGATATCCAGCACGCGCCCAAGCTGCAAGCATTACGGTAAGTCAACTCAAATCCTTTTCTGAAGCTTGCTCATCTGCTTCTCAGCCAACTCTTGAGTGACTGTGGTATCGGAGGTGGTTCCGCAGTCATTGCTGAAGGAGGCAAAGCTGAGTCGAGTGAAGGGGTCTCGGATTCACCGAGCGGAGCATTCTCTCAGCATCGCGCTCTCATATTCTGTCAGATGAAACAGATGCTAGACATCATCGAGAACGACTTGTTCAAGCAGCACATGCCTTCTGTCACGTATATGCGACTCGATGGTGGGACAGACCCAAACAAGCGGCACGCGATTGTTCAGACGTTCAACGCAGACCCGAGTATCGACTGTCTTCTGTTGACGACACATGTTGGAGGACTGGGGCTTACCCTGACTGGAGCCGATACTGTCGTTTTTGTGGAACATGACTGGAATCCGATGAAAGATTTGCAGGCGATGGACCGAGCTCACCGCATTGGCCAGAAGAAAGTCGTGAACGTCTATCGATTGATTACGAAAGGGACCCTGGAAGAGAAGATCATGGGGTACGCGGTTTCGATGGAGTTCTGAAGTGATACTCCTTGCTTAATCTTCACGCAGGTTGCAACGATTCAAGCTCAACATTGCGCATTCCGTTGTCACTCAACAGAACGCTGGTCTCTCGTCCATGGACACTGACCTCGTTTTAGATCTGTTTAGACGGACATCAGAAGAGGAGGACGCCACTGCAGCAGCAAAGAAGAAGGCGAAGGCGGCCAGAGAGATGGCAGGACCTGTATGCCAGAAGAGTGTCCTGCAAGGTCTGGAAGACCTCCCTGCGGAGGACGAATACGAAAGCTTGGAACTCTCGAGTTTCATGGGGTCTCTAGGGATGTAGCGAGGCTGCCCAGCGCCACCTGTGTCGAGCATATGATACGGACATTGTTTTTTGGTTGTTTGTTTCCAGCGATCTCCAGTACGACCTACATATGTTGCATCTATAGTAAACTGTACTCATACACTCCGATAATGTATAACGTAGATCCCCTCCACCCCCGTAGAGTTTTCTTGCAATAGTGGCCGCGGTGTTGAACTTGGCGGCATCTGCACACTGTACAACCATGGCCGCCACCTCTGGCATTGGAGTATCCGAGGAACTAACGCAGGCCTTTTCGACTGCTTTAGAGACCAACGTCCGATTCATCAAAGTCACCATTCAGAACGGTGCGAGGTCCTCCTCATCCATCTCGAGTGCGAATCTCACCGCTACAGAGTCCCTCGTTCCAGTTACGTCGGTGGACATTTCCGGCTCCTTTAACGATGATCTCGCCCTGCTCCAAGGTCATCTGGAGGATAATGTGCCATGCTACGTCCTTGCGCGACGAGACGAGCCACCATCTGAGTGGCTCGCGATCAGTTACGTCCCCCCCACCGCAAAGGTCAGAGAAAAGGTGATCGATTGAATCTCGCGCTCCTGCTCAGTGCTCAACGGCCGTGGTTAGATGCTCTACGCCTCTACTCGCAACGCTCTGACGAAATCACTCGGATCGACCGTGTTCACGGACAGTCTATTCGCAACGTCCAAGTCGGACGTGACGCCTGATGCTTATGCTGCGCACAAACTGCACCAGGCTGCTCCTAAGCCTCTCAGTGCAAGGGAGCAGGAGATAGCTGACATCGTGGCTGCCGAAAGGGAAGCGGGGGCTACCTATGAAGGCAGTAGAGCCAGACAGAATCACCTTGGAACCCAGGAAGTCGGATATGCGTGGGGCGAGGACGCTAGAGAAGCTGTGGAAGCGCTGCGCGCCGGAGACCGCAGCCGGCTCGTGATCCTGGTCTGCTTTCATCCCACGAGGTCGTGGCTCGCTTGCGCTGATGTTTTCCTCGATCGTCTTAGCAAATAGACGGGTCGGAGCAGATCGTGTTGAGCAACAGTGTACCCATTGACGATGTCAGTGCGCTGTCCACGAATATTCCTCTGTCGGAGCCATGTATGTGTTGGTTTTGTGTCTTGCGCGACGGGAAGAATGACGATTGAACTCAATTAATACCAGCCTACTGTTTCTTCGCCTGGAAGAACTCCTTGCGGACAGCGCGTGACATTGGTCGGCGGTGCACCGTTTGATGCTGCTTGGTTGGTACTGACGTCAAGAGTGTAGCGTTCATCTATTCCTGCCCAAGCACCTCACCGATCAAGTCTCGCATGGTCTACTCGACGGGCGCGATGACCATCTTCAGACAAGGGAAGGATCTGTTGGGCGAAGCGCGTGGTTTCTTGCTTGCATCCAGAAAGATAGAAACCTCGGATCCTAAAGAGCTGACCGAGGTGTTCCTTGCGGAGGAGCTCAATTTTGGGAACGGAGCGGGCGATGATGATACCCAGACTAGTACTGAGGCATCGAGAACCTCGTTTGCTAGGCCAAAAGGGCCGGGAAGGAGGCGATGAGGAATTGCTTGGGATGTATGTATGGTCACACTCGGGCCGGCAGATTGTGACGTGGCTGTTCAATTCCTTGATCTCGACATGTTGGCTGTGTTGGTACAGAAAACCGCTTTCCCGCCGCTCGCCTTCAGCACACGCCTTGTGCCGAGTCTCAGACGCTACGGCATCCCCGTGCGCACCCCGAAATCAAAGGTGTGGGCATCGGCTGAGGAGGCAGTCAACGGCGTCAAGTCCGGCGACGTGTTGCTTTGTGGAGGTGTGTCTCATTCTGACGGGGCCTCTGTGATACGCTCCATTGACAATCGACAGGATTCGGGCTTGCTGGGGTACCAGGTACGGCGGAAGCGAGACTTGGTGGCCGTTGCTTGTTCTCATCACCCATGTCTCAGACACCCTGCTAGCGGCTTTGGGAAAGAGACAGGATGTCAAGAACCTCACCGCCGTCTCCAACAATGCCGGAGTAGGGGATTCCGGACTTGGTGCGCATGCGTTCTCCAACTCTACACATGGTGGCAAGCTCAGTCTTGTCTTCCACAGGAAAGCTGTTCAACAACAAGCAAATAGATAAGGTCGTTGCATCATACCCAGGAGGGTCCGTTCGTTCTGTCCTTTCAGCATCACACTTCACTAATTGACCGTTGGTCCAGGAATAAAGCTTTCGAAGCAATGTATCTCAACGGCGAGGTTTCATTGGAACTTTGTCCACAAGGCAGTCTCGTAGAGCGTATACGTGCTCATGCTGCTGGTATACCCGCATTCTACAGTCCTACCGGTGCGTCCACTGCAGTCGAGGAAGGAGCGATACCCATCAGGTACAACGACGGCGGCTTCGCGAATGGTGTCAAGATACCCGGTATCAAGAAGGAGACACGAGAATTCGATGGTCGCAAGTATGTTATGGAGCCCGCCATCGCTGGCGACGTTGCCTTCATCAGGGCCTGGAAGGTCGATGAGGTTGGCAACTGTGTTTTCCGGTGAGAGAGGGCTTCCGGTACCACGTCGACAGTTCTTGACCGTCCTCGCTGCAGGTTTGCTCAGAACAACTTCAGCACTACTGTGGCGAAAAACGCTAAACTGACCATCGTCGAGGTATGTTGATGACCTCGTCACTCAGGATTGCCACCCACTGGCTTACAGGCAGACGAAATCGTGCCTGTCGGTTCTCTGGATCCCGGCACTATCCACATTCCTGGTATCTATGTCGATCGTGTAGTTCCCGCCACCGAGCCCAAGCAAATTGAATTTGTGACACTGGCTCCGAGCGAGTCGACAGCAGAAAGCGAACCGTTGAGCCCCGAAAAAGCTGCTGCTTTGGCTCAAAGGCACAAGATTGCCAAGCGTGCTGCAAAGGAGATCCAGAATGGATTCTACGTGAATCTTGGGATTGGTATGCCAACGCTGGTGCCTGAACACTTGCCGGAGGGTGTACATGTCTGGCTTCAAAGTGAGAACGGTATCCTTGGAATGGGCCCCTACCCTACGAAGGAACAAGTCGACCCGTAAGTGCGATTAGGTAATACCCTGCTAAATCTTAGTTGCTGATCACGATGCGAAGGGATCTCATTAACGCAGGAAAGGAAACCATTACTCTCGTACCTGGAGCCTCAATCTTTGGTACCCACATCTCCGTGACGTGTAGTCTATAACTTTACACGATGACTAGATTCCAGCGAGTCCTTCGCAATGGTTCGTGGCGGCCACATTGACGTTGCAATCTTGGGTGTAAGGCTATCTGATCTTGTTTCATGCTACTTTGTTAATGTGCCTGTCTGCCGGACAGGCTATGCAAGTGTCTCAGGCTGGCGACATTGCCAATTTCATGATTCCTGGGAAGATGGTCAAAGGTACGGATTTGAGACTAGTCTGCACCGCTCGGTACGCCCTTGTTTCTCACCATGTCATCTCAATTCCGCAGGTATTGGCGGGGCTATGGACCTTGTCTCCAACCCCGACAAGACCAAGGTAATCGTAATGATGGAACATTGCGCCAAGGATGGAAGCCCGAAGATTCTCAAGCAATGCGACCTCCCGCTTACTGGGGCTCGGACCGTGAGCCAGATTATCACTGAACTAGCTGTCTTCAATGTGGACCGGAAGAACGGCGTGCTGGAGCTGGTGGGGCTGCAAGAAGGGGCTACGTTGGAGGAAGTCAGGGCAAAGACGGGCTGCGACTTCAAGGTCGCGCAAGATCTGAGCAAACTGTGATCTCCGGGTTCGTCGTGCTTGAAGGATTTCATTATCATGGCATCAGCCTTTGTACTACCTTGATCAACGGATCATTTACTGCTAAGCTTTGTGACCGGTCCTCTTCCTGATCTGAGCAATCAGTTTGATAGCAACGACGGCTTCAATACATCGCGGGCGTGTCGTCTAGTCCCGCATTCCCGCTTTCGTAATGGGAGATATTAACTTGTCGGGTGGACCAATATGCACCCGTAGCCACCGATGACTTTGATCCGCTGCCGGGTGATAGATGAGAACCTCAAGCCGTCCTCCGAGGCTGCACCGCTTAGGAGCGTGGAAGGTTCTTCGCACTTTACCCTGATACCCTTGCACTGCGGGATCATGTGGCGAACCCGGGCAAAGGTATAAAGGTGTTTGAGGACTCCAGGCATATATAAAGGACCCTGGTCTTGATTCTCTCCATCCTCCTCTCCCATCCTGATGCTGCCCAGACTTAGCCCGAGAGCCGACCTGCGCTCGAGTGTATTCTCATGCAGACTTCGTGCCAGGAACTACAGTGTCGCAGCTGCATGTTCCAAACGGCGAAAGGTCTGGGACTCAGTCGACGAGGCGGTCAAGGATGTCAAGTCCGGCGATGTCCTCTTGAGTGGAGGTGGGTCTCCACTAGCTGCTTCCGTAGTCGAGCCTCACGTTTGATCCAGGGTTCGGGCTATGCGGCACCCCCGGTAAATGAGGTGATCAGATGCGAATCGGGAGCTAATTGACTTTTATAGAAACCCTGATCTCCTCACTGGCAAGGAGAAAAGATCTGCGAGGACTCATAGCTGTCTCAAATAACGCAGGCTCAGGCTCGGGTGGTTTGGGTAGGTGCTACTTCGCATCTGGTGTAGTGTGACATGTTGATCGACGGTTTCCAGTCAAGATGCTTAAATCCGGTCAGCTGGAGAAATTGGTCATTTCATACCTCGGAGGGTGAGTTCCATGTCCTCTGTCCTCTGTATTAATCACGTCCACTGACTCCGACAAGCCACAAATACCTCGAGCAAATGTACTTGGATGGCAACGTGTCGCTAGAACTCGTACCTCAAGGCACCCTCGTAGAACGCCTGAGAGCGCATGCTGCGGGCATACCCGCTTTCTTCACCCCCACTGGAGCTTCCACGGCTATTGAAACTGGCGGAATACCCATACGCTTCAATGCGGGAGGATTTAAAGACGGCGTTAAGATTCAGGGAAATAGAAAGGAGCATAGAATTTTTGATGGGAAGCGATATGTGATGGAGCCAGCGATCGCAGGCGACGTTGCCTTTGTGCACGCATGGAAAGCGGATGAAGCTGGGAACTTGGTGTTTAGGTGGGTCGGCGGTTGACCCTTCTCCTATTGCCGCTGACCGTGGTGATTCAGATACGCAGCAAACAAC
The DNA here is from genome assembly GCA_038091355.1 of Phylloboletellus chloephorus. NCBI lineage: Eukaryota > Fungi > Basidiomycota > Agaricomycetes > Boletales > Boletaceae > Phylloboletellus > Phylloboletellus chloephorus. The sequence continues at coordinate 10,740 of JBBPOI010000023.1, read as the reverse complement.
TACAACAATGTCATGGCCAGGAACGCGAAGCTCACCGTCGTAGAGGTATCTGATCAAATGTCATATCTGGGTCGTTGCCCTCATACTCCAGACAGGCTGAGGAGATCGTGCCCGTGGGTACACTATCGCCCAACTCGATTCACTGCCCTGGTATCTTCGTCGACCGAATCGTCAAATGCACAGAACCCAAACAGTTTGAGATTCTGACTACTGCTATACCCCCGTGGGCGAGTGGCGCGAAAGACCCTAAGATCGAGCAGAGCACCCGTCGCATAATAGCACGTCGTGCGGCGCAAGAAATAGGGGATGGCTTCTATGTCAACCTCGGTGTCGGCATTCCCACTCTGGTCACTGAATACCTTCGTCCCGGCATCAAAATCTGGTTGCAGAGCGAGAATGGTATCCTGGGAATGGGACCATTCCCGTCGGAGGTCAAGGCTGATCCGTTAGTCCCTTGATTCTCGATCCCGACCCATCCTGACCTTTTCATCAGAGACATCACCAACGCTGGAAAGGAAACTGTAACATTATTGCCAGGCGCATCAGTTTTTGGTAAGCAAGCACGTTTGGGCGCTCTCAGAGCGGCTTGGCCGACAAACACACCACAGATTCTGCTGACTCCTTCGGCATGATTCGCGGCGGCCATGTTGATGTCACTATACTTGGTGTATGCCCTGAATGCTTTTTCAAAGGATGCATTCTAATGTTCCAATAGGCTATGCAAGTGTCTGGGTGTGGTGACATCGCAAACTTCATGGTCCCAGGCAAGCTCGTGAAAGGTGAATAGGGCTACTTGAACGTGATGTCCATGAATGACCAACAGTTGCAAGGTATCGGTGGTGCCATGGACCTCGTGTCGAACCCAGACAAGACAAAGGTCATCATAGCCATGGAACATTGCGCGAAGGACGGCAGCCCCAAGATCCTAAAAGAATGCACACTTCCCCTAACAGGCGCTCGTGCTGTGAGCCAGATCATCACCGACCTGGCGGTCTTCGACGTGAACAGATGCAGTGGCGAGCTTCACCTCATGGAATTTGCGCCAGGCGTTACCGTCGACGAAATCCGGGCCAAGACGGCTTGTGACTTTATCGTTTCTAAAAATTTGAGGGAGATGCGGATGTAACGATGAAGCTTTAATGACCATGTAATGAGTACTGACGTGCTGTATTTATCGATTTTCGCGCTTACACGTGTGAGGTGAGGTGATTGTACTGCGTGGAGAGCGCCTGAGCAGAGAAACATAGCAACAGCCCGTCAGAGCTGCCGAGTCAGGTAATAATTGTGGAGTTCGCTCTTACCGTTTGCTCGCTTGACCAGGTTTTGTCCAGCCCAACAGTTGGCAGTGTCCATCCGTCCATCCACAGGATCCGAGGGGTCTGTCTCTGCCGTCGACAACAATGGACTGGTTTGTCAACTTCTTCGCCGGTGCCAGCAAACAGTCTCTGCGAAGGGGTCAGGCAATGTCAAGCACCCACGATGCCTTCTCGCTCCCGACTACTTCTCCTGCATTGCCTTCTCATCCTGACGCATTCAACTCAGATACCCTGCAGCCTTCGGAGCCCCTCAGTCCGTCCTATACCTATCCTCCGCAGTCTCCCATGACTGCATACGGTTCAGTGCCGACGTCGTGAGTGATCACACCTGCATTTCCTTTACGTCTTTTGTCTTAGCGTATATCCTCATACCAGTTCGCGGTCGCGGCCAACTTCTTTGCTTCCTCTACATAATATACCTTATACCGATGCGATGACGCCACCGGCGTATCCACCATTAGCCAGTACATGGAACCGTATAAAACTCTGGCTTGCGCGGGAATACCCAGAGCTCGGGGATACTCTCAATTATGGAATTTTTCCTCAAGATTTGGCGCAGATAGAGATGCAATTTGGATTCGCTCTTCCACAAGCTGTCCGGGAGTCATATTTGGTCGTGGACGGCCAGGAGGCGGAGTCGTCTGCAGGATGCTCGGAAGGTCTGTTCTTCGGCCTGTCGCTCCTGCCTCTCGAAGACGTGTTAGAGGAGTGGAGGTTCTGGAGAGAAGTCGACGATGATCCAACGACCGGTGCTAATTCCCGTCTTCGCGAAATCATGCAGTCGATACCAGACGGCTGGGTGCGCAAGGAGTACTCGCAAAGAGGGTGGATACCTCTCGTCGTCGATAAGGCTGGCAACTACATCGGCGTGGATCTGAACCCTGGAGAAGGCGGAAGCGTGGGGCAGGTGATTGTCTTCGGTCGGGACTTTGACACGAAAGTCGTCCTGTGGTGCGGGGATGGTCCGGGAGGATGGGCAAGGTGGTTATCGAATTTCGCTGATGAGCTGGAGAGTGGGGAGGGATACGAGCTGGGGCAAGGGAACAGCGAAAGCGAGGGAAGTGAAGATGAACTCGGATACGAGGCATACTTCTACGACGGAAATGGGCGGGGGCAAGGGGATGGGGGAGGTGAGGGAGGACCAGGTGGCCTACGGATCTCCGGAGCTTACAAAGGGTGGAATCCGCTCGAGGCATGGGCGGACAGGAGCATCAAAAAATGGTATGAGGCAGGGCTGCTGCAAGAGGTTGTGGCTTGACCGACGTCCTAGGGACCTGCGCCCGATAGTCCCTGTGTCCGACCTTGCTCATCATATGCGCTACCCTCTCGACTTATAATATCTCTTACTTTTACATCTGTTCACGTATTTCTGCAGGCTGACGAGGGATATACTCATGTTTGTACCTGAGCTACGTGGTAAGCGTAGTCAATCTTGTCAACCACACGGACAACGGATGGCCGTATGCTCAGGTACAACTGCACTAACGTATGTGTCCGACCCATCGCTTGACCAGACACGCGCCCAGTCGTCGGCTAAACCTTTCGACGTCATGTGACATGCATGCATTGTATCTCCGCCTCAGACAACCATCGTGGCCGCTGTCGGCTTCGTCGAGCAAGCTGGGGCCAGTGCCGTGTATAACCTCAGATAGACATGCAAAGGATCTAGTGCAAGGCTGGCTGAGGGATTGAATGCTCCGGCACGGATTCACGGAATGAGCGCGGCTTACATAAGCAATTGGACGGCGCGGTGACCGAGGTCCGCCAGCGATCAGGAGATTAATTACCCGGCCCGCCCAATCTTTTTGGTCTGCTTCTCCTTCTTCCCCTCTAATTCTTGATTTTCTATGACCACCCCAGACGTCTCCCAGATCGCAGACTCGCTCCCTCTGGTCTCAGAGGCCTCTTCTTTGGCCGATAATGGCTTCCATGCTGTCCAACGCCATCCCGACTCTTGGGATCAGTCTCTTCCCGCGGATCAGGGTCTTTATCTCGCAGAATACGAGAAAGACTCGTGCGGGGTAGGCTTCATATGTCATATCAAAGGAGAACAGAGCCATAAAATCGTATCTGATGCCCGCCAACTACTCTGCGCCATGACTCATCGTGGTGCCACTGGGGCTGACAGCCGCGACGGTGACGGTGCCGGCGTAATGACTGGTATTCCCCACATCTTTTTCAAGCGAGAGGTCGAAAGCGAGATCGGCTGCATTCTACCCGAGTCGGGCGAGTATGCTGTCGGCAACGTTTTTTTCAACGCCAGCGATCCCGTCCAGCTTCAGAACTTCCAGACTATCTTTTCCAACATCGCTATTGGATTGGGTCTTCGTGTGCTCGGCTGGCGCCAAGTTCCGACAGACGGCACCATCTTAGGTCCTGCTGCCAGCAGCAAGGAACCCGCCATTCACCAACCTTTCGTTGTTCTCCGTGACCACTACGGTGACAGCACTACATGTCAGAATGGTCCCTTCGATGCCAAACAGTTTGAGCGACAGCTTTACGTACTGCGCAAGCATGCCACACATACCATGTTTGTCTTTCACCATTCATTCAGAGTTATGAACTTCGCTCAACAACTTCCCGACTTTCCTGTATATAAAGTACGCTCGCCAAGGGCTTCTACGTCTGTTCGCTGTCCTCGAAGAACATCGTGTATAAGGGGCAGCTTTCGCCTCCCCAGGTATACAACTATTATCATGACCTCAATCACGTTCTGTATCGTTCCCACTTTACTTTGGTGCATTCCCGATTCTCTACAAATACCTTCCCCTCATGGGATCGCGCTCAGCCAATGAGATGGGCCGCTCACAACGGTCAGTATATATATCGCACTCAACAGCACCAGGTAAGATCTAACACGCCATTCCAGGCGAGATCAACACTGTTCGTGGCAACAAGAACTGGATGAGGGCTCGTGAAGGCGTACTTTCTTCAACGAGCTTCGGTGATCAGCTCGATCTTCTCTATCCTATCGTCGAAACCGGGGGATCTGATTCCGCTGCTTTCGATAACGTACTCGAGCTACTCGTCGTCAATGGCGTCGTCACGTTGCCAGAGGCCATCATGATGCTCATCCCTGAGGCGTGGCAAAGCAACGAACACATGGAGCCCGAAAAGCGATCATTCTATAACTGGGCCGCTTGCCTTCAAGAACCTTGGGACGGTCCTGCCCTATTTACCTTCAGCGATGGCCGTTATTGCGGTGCTAATCTCGATCGTAATGGCCTGAGGCCCTGCCGATTTGTCGTCAGCAACGAGGACATCATGGTGTGTGCTTCCGAAGTCGGTGCAGTCTTCATCCCTCCGGAGAAGGTCGTACAAAAAGGTCGTCTAAAGCCCGGTCGCATGCTTCTCGTTGACACGCTCGAAGGAAGAATTGTAGATGACAAAGAGCTCAAACGGAACACAGCTGCCAAGCAAAACTTCGCATCGTGGGTCGAGGCTCACGTTTTGCATATTCCGAACATCATTAAGCGTGTAATTCGCGCCAATGTTTCGATTGATCCCGTCATCGATGATGCACCGCTCAGCAGCGATCCCAAGCTTCTCGCGTTTGGCTACACTGTTGAACAGCTCAATCTTCTTATGCTTCCAATGGTCGAGAATAGCAAAGAAGCGTTGGGCTCTATGGGGAACGATGCACCCTTAGCAGCAATGGCTACACAACCTCGTCTCATTTATGACTATTTTCGTCAGCTATTCGCCCAGGTTACCAACCCACCCATCGATCCCATTCGAGAGAGCATCGTCATGTCACTTGAAGCGTACGTTGGGCCCGAGGGCAATCTTCTGGAGATGAAGCCGGAACAGTGCCACCGCATACTTCTTCCTTCCCCGTTAATCTCTATTGAGGAAATGAATGCTATGAAGAACTTGAAGGCCGCCTACGTCACTTGGCCATCGATCACAATCGACATCACTTTCAAGAAGGAGGAAGGCATCCCGGGGTACCAGCTAGCACTACAGCGTGTCTGCAGCGAGGCAGCGCAAGCCATCGAGGACGGTATCAAAGTCATCATTTTGTCCGATCACACCACTGGGCCATCTCGTGTGCCTTTGTCCGCGCTGGTGGCGTGCGGTGGCGTTCATCATCACCTCGTTCTGCAGAAGAAGCGTGCCAAGGTTGCATTAATGGTGGAGACAGCCGAGGCTCGCGAAGTGCATCACCTTTGTGTTCTCGTTGGGTATGGCGCAGATGCCGTTTGCCCTTGGTTGATGCTCGAGACAATACATAAAGTCGGTCGAGAAAAGCTGTAAGTTGACAATAAGCGCAGGTCGGCAAGAAATTGACACTTTTTTTGCAGCATCAAGGGAGGCGACAAGTCTGTCGACGATTTGATTACCAACTATCGAAGCTCTGTCGACAACGGAATTCTCAAGGTCATGTCGAAAATGGGTATTTCGACTCTCCAGTCGTACAAGGGAGCCCAGATTTTTGAAGCCCTCGGCCTTCACAGCGAAGTTGTCGAGCGTTGTTTTACTGGGACTGCGTCCCGAGTTCAGGGCGCGACGTTTGAATTATTAGCACTCGATGCTTTCGAACTTCACGAACGTGGCTGGCCTTCCCGAGAGACGATCTTGCCGCCTGGGATGCCTGAATCAGGCGAATACCACTGGCGGGATGGTGGCGAGGCGCACATCAACGATCCCGCAGGCATCGCTAGTCTGCAAGACGCCGTCAGGGAGAAGAACCAGGCTGCATACGATGCGTACGCTCGCAATGCCAACGAGCTAGCTAAGCGCATTCACTTACGCGGCCTTCTTGATTTCCGCTTCGAAAACACGACGCAAATTCCTATTGAGCAGGTTGAACCTTGGAACGAGATTGTCCGACGTTTCGTTACGGGAGCCATGTCTTACGGGTCGATCTCGATGGAGGCCCATTCCACCCTAGCAGTCGCTATGAATCGACTTGGTGGCAAGTCAAACACTGGTGAAGGTGGGGAGGACGCAGAGAGATCACAACTCCTACCGAATGGAGATACCATGCGATCCGCGATCAAACAAGTTGCCTCGGGTCGCTTCGGCGTTACGTCCAACTACTTGGCTGATGCTGACGAGCTGCAAATTAAGATGGCGCAAGGCGCAAAACCCGGTGAAGGTGGCGAGCTCCCGGGTCACAAGGTTTCGACTTCTATTGCTCGCACTCGTCACTCGACTGCTGGTGTTGGCCTCATCTCCCCCCCTCCCCATCATGACATCTACTCTATCGAGGATCTCAAGCAGCTTATTTATGATCTGAAATGCTCCAATCCTCGCGCACGCGTCTCGGTGAAACTGGTTTCGGAGGTCGGTGTCGGCATCGTCGCCAGCGGCGTCGCAAAAGCTAAAGCAGATCATATCTTGATCTCCGGTCACGATGGCGGTACCGGCGCCTCTCGTTGGACTGGTATCAAGTATGCTGGTCTGCCGTGGGAACTCGGCCTCGCGGAAACCCACCAAACCCTCGTTCTCAACGACCTCCGCGGCCGCGTAACTGTTCAAACGGATGGTCAGATTCGGACTGGCCGTGATATCGCAATTGCTTGCTTGCTTGGTGCAGAGGAGTGGGGTTTTGCCACGACACCTCTCATCGCAATGGGTTGCATAATGATGCGCAAATGTCATCGTAAGGTTATTTCTTTGTATTCAGCGGCTCTTGCCCACCACCGCGTTCACAGTGAACACCTGTCCTGTCGGTATTGCTACTCAGGATCCGCAGCTCCGGGCGAAATTCGCCGGTCAGCCTGAACAGGTTATCAACTTCTTCTACTACCTCGCGGAGGAACTTCGAGGCATCATGGCGAAGCTCGGGTTCCGCACTATCAATGAGATGGTTGGGCGTGCTGACATGCTGAAGATCGACGAGAAAATTCGCACATCCAAGACTGTTCACCTCGATCTGTCTGCAGTTCTTAAGCCCGCATGGCAGATGCGTCCTGGCGCAGCCACATATCGCGTTCGTCAGCAAGATCACAAGCTTTATATCCGCCTCGACAACAAGTTTATTGACGAATCGGAGCCTGCGCTTACCAAGGGTCTACCCGTTCACATCGAATGTGAAGTGACTAACACGGACCGCGCTCTGGGAACCTCTCTGTCCCACCGTGTCTCCAAACTGTATGGTGAAGAAGGCTTGCCCAAGGATACAATCCACATTCGCATGCGCGGCTCTGCTGGTCAGTCCTGTGGTGCATTCCTCGCTGCAGGGATTACGATCGAGCTGGAGGGTGACGCCAACGACTACGTTGGCAAAGGCCTGTCTGGGGGACGTCTTATTGTTTACCCACCAAAGCAGTCGACGTTCAAAGCCGAGGAGAACATCATCATAGGCAATGTCTGCTTGTACGGCGCGACGTCAGGGGAAGCATTCGTTCGAGGTATCGCCGCAGAGCGTTTCGCAGTCCGGAACTCTGGTGCGAACGCCGTTATCGAGGGCACTGGAGATCATGGCTGTGAGTACATGACTGGCGGGCGAGTTGTAGTCCTGGGCACCACCGGCCGTAACTTCGCTGCGGGAATGAGCGGAGGGATAGCTTACGTTCTCGACATGGCGCATACATTCGCATCCAAGGTCAACATGGAGATGGTAGAACTTGGAAAAGTCACAGATCCGAGAGAGATCGCTGCTCTTCGTAGTCTCATCGAGGACCATCGGCACTACACCGGCTCAGAGGTCGCGAATCGCGTTCTTCACGATTTCCATCACCTCCTTCCTCTCTTTGTGCGAGTTATGCCACTGGATTACAAGCGTGTCCTGGAAGAGCAGGCTGCGAAAGAGAAGGAGGAGAAGATGCGGTTGAACGTTATTGATCTCGTCCCTTCCCGAACAGCTAGCCAGGTCGACCTCGCTTCGGAAGGTCTCGAGGACATTCTACTCCCAAAGGAGCCCACTCCGCACATCCCTAACTCCTTCAAACGCCATGAACCTGCCGTTGGTGACATAGAGGATTCCCTCGTCGACGAACCGACCACCAAGCAACGACTTCACAAATTAGATAAAGCTCGTGGATTCATGAAGTATCAACGTCTCAACGAAGCGTATAGGCCCCCCAGAAAGCGAGTGAAAGACTGGAAGGAAATCTCTACCCGTCTTACAGAAAGTGAACTCAAGTACCAATCTGCGCGGTGCATGGACTGCGGCGTTCCATTCTGTCAGTCCGACGCAGGATGTCCGATTTCTAATATCATTCCCAAATGGAACGATCTGGTCTTCAAGGGCCAGTGGAAAGATGCACTGAATCGGCTCCTGTTGACGAACAACTTCCCCGAGTTCACGGGACGCGTGTGCCCTGCTCCATGCGAGGGCGCATGTGTTTTGGGGATCAACGAGCAGCCTGTAGGCATCAAGAGCATTGAGTGTGCTATTATCGATAGGGTAAGGCAGTCTTGAGCATGAATAGTTTTTGCTTGCACGCTGAGCTTCGCGATCCAGGGTTTCGAGATGGGGTGGATGGCCCCCAACCCACCCTCATTCCGCACGGGCAAGAAGATTGCCATTATTGGATCTGGGCCTGCAGGCCTTGCTTGCGCTGACCAACTGAACAAGGCCGGTCATTTCGTCACTGTATATGACCGCAATGACCGCATGGGTGGCCTTCTGATGTATGGCATCCCTAAGTAAGTGGCTTCAGTTCCATGTCTCTTGCATTGCTGATCTAGTGTAGCATGAAACTTGACAAGGCGATTGTACAGCGGCGGCTTGACCTCATGGCTGCCGAGGGTATTGTAAGCACTTGAATTATGGTCTCCTCTCGCGGTCACTCACACATACAAGACGTTCGTGCCAAATGCTCATGTCGGGGTCAATGTCGACGCGGTCGCCTTGCGTGAAGAAAATGATGCTGTCGTTGTCTGTACTGGAGCAACTTGGCCACGGGACCTGAAGATTCCCAACCGACATGTCGACGGTATCCACTTCGCTATGGAATTTCTCCAGGTAAGCCTCTCCATTGCGCCCAATCCCTCCGCTGATTTTTCCAGCTCAACACAAAATCCCTTTTGGACTCTGAGTTGCAAGACGGCGCTTACATCACTGCCAGAGGCAAAGATGTCATCGTGATTGGCGGCGGAGATACCGGTAATGATTGTATTGGTACAGCAATGCGCCATGGCGCCAAGTCAGTGACGAACTTTGAGTTGTTACCCAAGCCATCCGGTTCCCGAGGAAGGGACAATCCATGGCCACAATGGCCTAGGTGGGTTGTATTAGATCTCCGGCTGAACGTGATGCTTATTATATGTGTACATTACAGAATATTCAGGACGGATTATGGGCACACTGAAGTTGCAGCATGTTTCGGCGATGGTGAGCAATAGTGATGTGCGTGAGCGCATATTCGTACCTCACGCTGTCTTTAGATCCCCGTGAATACTGTATTTCTACCAAAGAATTCGTCTTGAATGATAGCGGCAAGTTGAACGGATTGAATACCAGTGCGTACCTTGCATGGATAACCAATTGCTGTCTGACTGCCGTATGTGATTGTTTCAGTCCGCGTTGAGTGGACCAAGGATTCTGGAGGTCGCTGGAAGATGGAGGAAGTTCCTGGTTCGGAAAGATTCTTCCCCGCTCATCTTGTCTTCCTTGCTCTCGGCTTCCTCGGGCCTCAGACAGAGGTTGTCAACGCTCTTGGTGTGAAACAGGACGGACGTTCGAATATCCAAACTGCCCCCAAAGTATGTGTCTGATCATCATGCATTAGCGCGTGGTTGACACTTGCTTAGAAATACTCGACAAATGTCGCGGGCGTTTTTGCCGCTGGTGACTGTCGCCGTGGACAGTCCCTTATTGTTTGGGGTATCAAGTAGGTGGTTTCGCGTGGCGTAGATTGCAGATGCTAAGAGCGACTGTCTTCAGCGAGGGTCGGGGCGCGGCCGCTGAAGTGGATGCGTGGCTCAGCAATGGGTCCACTCGGTTGCCCAGTGCAGGTGGCATCAAAGCTAGGGAAAGTATATATCAAACTCTGCTATAATCCTGGCTAATGGCTCTTCGACCCACAGACGTTTGTGCCACCTCCGAGCAAGTTACCTAACAGCACGAAAGCCGAAATTTAACACACTAGGGAACGCTAGTTGTGAGAACGGACAATCGAAGCAGGGACTGGCGCCATCTTATGACCATTTAGACGACATTTCATTTAGGGTCGATCAAATTAGACGTTGGTTTCTGTTGTCCGTCCCTCTTTTTTGCTTGAGAAACAGTCGGCACCCACAGCCTTGTGCGACATTGCATTTGCTGGCCAGATCGTTGTACTCAAGGTAAGTAAATAACTAGCCTGTCGCACCTCTGCAGCCTCCGATCTAAGGCTTGCCATGCCCTGGTGTCTCTTCCTCGTCGAAGGATCAACATTCAAGATATACCAACTTGCACGTCCACTTGGCCTTTTGTTGGCTATGGGAAATCCAGCCAACACCGTCGAGCATTGTTTAGAGAGTTGAGTCT
>JBBPOI010000022.1:0-47475 GCA_038091355.1 Phylloboletellus chloephorus | reverse complement strand
ATACGTTTCACGATAGCGGGCGGGTTGCTCGAATTCGACCTATCGGTCTTGACTGATGGGCATTGAAGCATCCGCTTGTTAAACGGTCTCTCTCGTTAAATAGTCTTTTGGAGCTTCTATGCGGTGTGCGATGATTGGCTATCCTTAAGTTGTGCGCTCTTTCGCCATCAAATAGCTGATCTGTCTTGTCTTCAGTAGATGCGATCACGTATCTATCTGTCTCACTAGTGATCCCTGCATGTGTTGTATCAATCTGGATGTGATGCTCACCTGATGCGTGATGGACCCTCGTTTCTCCTTCTGTTCTCTGGGTTAGGAGGTGTCTGGAGTATTTAGTCAAGATTGACGGGACCGACGAATGTATGTATCACCGCGAGAAAATGCCAAGGTTAGAGGGGATCGGAATGCACTGAAATCATCGTAGTTGGGATACAAGGGTTTTGGGCATACGAGTCTAGAGCAGGACATGCACAAGACCTTGCAGCCCAGTTCATTGGGCTTGACAGACGGACAGAAGACGCGTTCGATGTAATGTTCAGATGTGTCTAGGGAAGCAAAAAGCTTGCGAGGTGCGCTGCCGACCACGCTCCAGCATCAGCCGCCTGGGAGAATAGGGCACCGTTGCCTGACGACCTTGATGCAAACAAGCTTCGGACAAGGACACCTCAAACGGGAGTGATGGACAAGCTATCGTCCCAGTTTGGCGTGAAGCGTACTTCCAAAAGTGGTAGTTGGAAAGGACAAGTCATTTGAATGCCTCGTCAGATTTCGGCCACAGTATAAAGGGACCTCTGGTGATCCCTAATGATTCAACAGAACCACTCCTCCACTCCTTCAAAGCTTACTATCCATTCACCTGTGAACACATCCACTTTGCGTACTTTCAACAAACAACCAACCCTTCCTGAAATCGACATGTACGCCGCAAAGTTCACCGTCTTCTACGTCGTTGCTGCCTTTGTTGCTTTCGGTGAGTCTCGCAGTGCATACTCGGCAAACCTTCTGACGGGCAATTTCAGCTTCGGCGTCTCCCATCGCTGCGCGGGAAGCACTGGCGCTCCCTGGTGCAATCGCTGACATCGCCGTCGTTAGTTCTCTCACCTTTTTCGGCCACCACCAAACTGACTTTCGACATGAAGCGCGAGCCTCTTCCAGTGGCGGATGCCATGGTCGCGCGCGAGCCTGCCCCGGAAGAGGATGTCGAGGCGAGGATTTGCCGCTTCGGCTGCCTCTAAGGAGCAATGTGTCTTTCACATCTTCGCGTTCACTCAGTCAGAGTCTGGGAGTTCGTGAGCATACCCACGGCAATATAAAATTGCCTTTGGCTCGCTTTTTCTCTATCATCCGATTTTCATTCCCGACAGCTGTATCCCTTTTCTTCTGCATTACATATTTGCAGTTCCATGAGTAGACAGTGTATTGTTAGTCGTTCATTGACCCTGGGAATCTATCTGAGCTTGGAATTTCTACTGAAAGAACGAGGGATGTCTTGCAGTTGATCCGACAGTCAGTCAATACGACTGCGAACGAGTGGCAGGATAGTTCGTGCGACAGCCGATGACGTCCTACGCTATTCAATATATGAGTGACCCAAGTACTTGGTGTTACACCTCGTTCAAATTTGCAGCCTCAGACCCTTCTGCATAATTGTGCAGTGCTGCATAAGCGAATACGATTGGGAGGCTTGCGGCGGTGCGATTTGCATTCAGGACCCTGTGTTCTGTTGTAAAAACACGTACCGGCCATGTACCGAGGTAAGTGGTGGGCTGGTCGGCTTTCACCTCCGTGCGGGTGTCATTACAATATTCGAGATAGACTCCCAGTCGAATCGCCTAAGTTGAACACAGAGGCTGTCAAGAAGACACTTGTTCGAGTTCGACCAATTGCTGACAGACACGCAGTGTGTTGGTTTCGTTCACCAGCTCGCTCACTCTGTACGCCCCGATAGTGCGTGACGTTGGCAGTCTAGGTCACCAGTGTGCACGTCTCGCCTGATCTTCGACATGACAAAGGGACCTCTCGTCGTTTGCATTGTTGCGCCGAGGATGGGTGCCCGTGTCGCCTGCACAGATATCCAGACGCGAATCGCTATTGAGACTACGCGGCCTGGAACACGACGCTCAGAACAGTCCCAGTACGCGTCTACCAAAGCCTCGCCCATATGAACAGCGCATTGATCACCGTGTCAGCTAATCCTACGAGTCTTCAAAGGTGTGGCGGTGCCGATGGGGAGGGGGGTCCGGGGTCCGTCTAGGGGGCCTGATTTTTTGGCTGGAGTCGCACGGATTGCTGCACCTTGTCCTCCTTTCCCTACAGCCTCAGGCTACAGGACACTTTCTCCATTTCCTCGCCCAGATCGCCGTCCACAGCGACGGGCACTGTTTTTCATAGACAGAAAAAAAAAACACATTCAACTTTGCTCTTCGCCTGCTGGCAGGTCACGCTTGACGACCACCGCACGCGACAAATCGATTGTTGTTTTCTAAATATCTGTCCATCGAAATTCGTACGTCCTTTTTCTTTGCACCCTCTCCCGCTCTTCACCTCCATCTCGTCCCCATTCCGCCCTCCGATCGACCTCCTCCCTCAAGAATGAGCAAAGCTTCGACTGCATCAGGCAAGCCTCCGACGCAGCTCCCATCGCAATCCGCTTGGGCAAAGGGCCCCCCGCCGAACAGCATCTCTTCAGCTCCTTCGCCGCGTTCCCAGTCGCCAGCCCCCTCCCATGGTCCCTCGCCGATAACCGCTTCTCATTCCCGCCGTCCAAGTGCGTTAGGCCAGGGCGTGCCAATAAAAGAAGGTGTCAGTATCCCGCGTGGTAACGTGGGCTCTGTCAGACAAGGTACCTCCCCTTTCCTCGACCCAGTCCTCCCCTTATCGTTCATCCCAGGCTCCGCCGTGACGTTTGGTTCGATAGACGACGTCTCCGCCCCCTTGTCTTCTTCACCTGCAGCCACACCCGTGGTCAAAACCGAAAGCGTAAGGTCCTTCGGATCCGTACCTGCTACCCCTTCAACCCATGTCAACGGTAAACTCCCCGCTTCTGTTTCGACCGCTGGGTCTTCGAAGCTCCCTGCTCGTCCCGCATCCACCTCAACGTCCTCCAACGTGACGTCACCTTCCTCCACGACCCCGTCAACCACCCCTGCTCCTGCGAAACCCGCTCTTGGCAAAGCCGATATTGCGAAGCTATTCCAGGGTTCCTCTTCTGCACCTTCACAGCCGTCATCGGACACATCCTCTCCTTCAACTCGACCGTCAAATTTGCCTGCACACCATCAAGCCTCTTCGCCTGGGCAGCACCCATCGCAGCCACCCGCGCAGCCTTCCCAGCTAGGTGCGCACCAATTCACGCCCTTTGTACCCGGAATGCGACCACAGCAGGGCGCTGGCGGCCCGCGCTCACCGGCCTTCCCTCGCGCCGTGCCTAACGGCGCGGGTGCCCCTAGACAGATGGCGGGCCCTGGTGGACCCGGTGGCCCTCCTATTCCTGCTAGTCCGCGACTTGCTCCTCATCCCCCGCATCCCCACCAACCTCCCCCTACAGGAGTTCCTGCACAACAGGTTCCTCTCCAGCCAATGCCTTGGAATGCGCAGTACTACGTACGTTTTTTCTACTGAGATTCCCGGAAACTGGCTAAACTCACCTATCGTTAGTATACAGTAGATGCCTATGGGCAACCTTCTCCTTGGTACTATCCTCACCCCATGCACCAACAACCCCATCCCCCACATACGCCTCACCCGCCTGCACCAGCCACCCAGGGACCCCCTCACCCTGCTATGCCCCTATCACCTCGAAATCCGCCGCCCAATCTCCCCCCTGGTACCCCTACCATGACTCATGCTGTTCCGCACCCACCGCATACGCCCCAACCACCGCCTCCGCCGCACACCCACCAGCCTTCGGGCAGCATCAGCATTTCATCACCCCCTCCCACACCCTCGACGACAACTGCCCCTGTTACCCGTACCCTCAACACTAATGCGTCTACGTTTGTTCCCACTACACGCGCGCCCAAGACAATCGTGATAAAGAATGAAGATGGTGGGGTGGTCGATCTGGAGTCGTTGAAGAAGCATAGTCCACAACCGCCAACTGTACCGATTCCACCACCTTCGCCCGTCACGACCAATCGCCGGACTGCACCGGTTAGAATTGAGAGTGAGGAGTCCAAACGCAAGAGGGAGGAGGAGGAGCGGTTAGAGCAGGAGAAGAAGGAGGCTCAGGAACGGGCGAAAAAAGAGGAAGAGGATAGAAAACGCAAAGAAGAGGAGGAGGCTAAACGGAAAGAGGTGGAGGAGAAGGAAAGGGAGAAGGAGCGGCTACGAAAGGAAGAAGAGGAAAAGGAGCGGTTACGACTTGAAGAGGAGGAACGGAAACGCAAGGAGGAGGAAGCCAGGCTAGAGGAGGAGAGGAAGAAGGCTGAAGCTGAGAAAGAGGAGCAAGAGCGCGCCGATCGGGAAGCTGAGGAACGGCGGCAGCGAGAAGCCCTGCAGCGCGAGGAGGCCCTGTTAGAGGCTGAGGAAGCTCAGGACACTGTCCAATGCCCCTTCGAAGACTCCAAGGAACATGAGGAAGGAGAGGTGATCGAAAATGGAGAAATCGTGGAGACTCAGGTCAACGGCGATTCTACTAGCAAGCCTCCAAAGGCTCAGAAGGAGGCCTTGCGGATAGATACGTCATCCATGCCACCTCCTCTGGATATCCCAAGACGACGCCCTGGTCCTCTTGACATCAGTGCCGCGAAGAGGGATGTCTCCGCTCCTCCTCTCTCTGCATTGACGACGGCAAGAAACATCGAGAGACTTCAAGACATTGAATACCCCGAAGGCGTTAGAAGCCCTAGGGAGGACCTCAACAAGGATGCGAAGGATGGCAAGTTTAGGTATATAAACAATGTTGATGCTCTTCTTTTTCCATTTTTCACCCTCTTCTCAGGTACGACCGCGACTTCCTCATGCAGTTCATGCAGATTTGCAAGGAGAAGCCGCCTAACCTCCCACCACTGGACATCCTTGGTATCGAACCAGTAGATCAGTTGACCTTTTGCATGACTCGTGGTGGCTCAGGGCGCCAACGCCCGGCGTCAAACGCAATGACTCCGACTGCCCGTCAAAACTCCGTCGGACTCGGGATTTCTGGCGGCTTCGGTTCCAAGCCAGCGTCTGGAAATTTCGCTATGGGTCAGTTCTCCACTCCGACGAGCAAGCTCACGAGCGAGGAGCGCTATCTTATGTCTACGAATACCCGTTCCGCTTCAGGTGGCACTGGCCCCGCCTCTTTGCAGTTTGGTCGTCCTGCCATGACGCGCACCGCTTCTCAGGGTGGTCCGGGTGGGCACCCTATGGGCAGTAACCGTACCCGAAGCAAGCGTGGTGACAGGCGTACAGATGCAAACAAGGTAGCTCTTTCTCAGCAGGGCGAAGGATCGGGTTTTGGCGCTCCAGGCATTGCGCCTGTTCTCGGCGCCGCTATCGAGCCCGTTGCTCCGCTTGAGATGTCTGCAAACCGCTGGGTTGCTGCCAGTACTGTTCGCAAGTCAGGCACCACCGATATCGATTCCCCCGAACTTGTGGATCGCAAAGTCAGGGCTAACCTCAACAAGCTTACCATGGAGAAGTTCGATCCCATATCTGACCAGATCATCGCATGGGCGAACAAGAGTGAGAACGAGAAGGACGGCCGGACACTCATCCAGGTCATCAGACTCGTGTTCGAGAAGGCAACGGATGAGGCCGCGTGGAGTGAGATGTATGCGCGGCTCTGCCGGAAGATGATGGAGACGATCAGCACCGAGGTTCAAGACGACGGCATTAGGACTTCGGATGGCAAGCCTATTGCTGGTGGTCAGCTTTTCAGAAAGTATCTCCTCAATCGCTGTCAAGAAGACTTCGAGCGTGGTTGGTTTGCCAAGGAGACGACAGCTGCGGCTGCTGCTGCCAAGGCTTCTGATGATCAGGCTGTCAAAGCTGCTAACGAGAAGAAGGGCGAAGAGAGCGAGCTATACTCGGACGAGTACTACGCTGCACAAAGGGCGAAACGCCAAGGTCTCGGTCTCATCAAGTTCATTGGTGAGCTCTTCAAGCTTCAGATGCTCACGGAGCGTATCATGCACGAATGTGTCAAGAAGCTCCTGGGCAACGTTGAGAATCCTGAAGAGGAGGAGATCGAGAGTTTGTGCCAGTTGCTGAAAACAGTCGGTCAGCTGCTTGATGTCCCCAAGGCAAGGGCACATATGGACGTGTACTTCACGCGGATGAAGGAGCTTTGCAAGAGCCTCAACGTCAGCCCACGTATGCAGTTCATGCTTCAGGTGATGATCGATTTTCAACTATCTGCACACTTCCTGATCTGTGTTCTCTCACGATAGGATGTGATTGAGCTGCGTGATCGGAAGTGGGTGGCTCGCGGTGCTGTCATTGCCCCCACCACGATATCTGCTGTCCACGAAGCTGTAAGTATTCGGGATGCAAGTCTCATGGTGATGAAAATTTTCTGAATATGGTCCAGGCGGCGAAGGAGAAGGCGGCTGCGGAAGCTCAGAATTACCAACGTCAGCTTAGCATGTCAAGAGGTCCATCGAGGCGTGGCGGTGACCGAAATGCTGAGTCGGGACCTGACGGTTGGACTACAGCTGGAGGTTCGGTCGCTAAGCCACCACCGAAGGCCGGCGACCTGTCACAATTTGGCAAGATCAGCAAGGGCGCGGGCCCACCCATGGTCATGGGTCCTAGCAGCGTCTTCACTAAGAAGGACAACAAGCGCGATTCGTTGTCTCGGACGAGCTCGAATTCCAACATGTTCTCCATGCTCAGCCAAAACCCTGAACTTGCGGTCGATGCCACTGCTAAATCCAGCCGACCTCCCAGCCGGAAACCTTCTGTGGACCTTGGGCAGGGTGGTGCGCCAGAGCCTCCACAACGGAAGAAGCTGCATCTCTTGCCCCGCACAAAGCCCGCTGCCACCGAGGAGACGCCTCCACCTGCATCTGAAGACGAGCCCGAGACACCTGCTCAGATGTCTGAAGCTGACGCCAAGAAGAAGATTGATGAGGACGTCAAGGAGTTGTTCGCTGTCCGGAATATGGATGAAGCAGATGTCTACTTCACGAACCTTCCAGACGAACACCGTTTCCGCCTCGTCGACAAGTTGGTGGCATCCGCTCTGGAGAGCAAGGAGGCGGACGCAGTTCTCGTTGCGGAATTCTTCTCCCAAGCTGCATCGAAGGGCCAATGTTCGCCCGAGACGTTCGAGGCAGGATTTATGCCCATGGCGGAATTCTTGGACGATATTGCTATCGACGCACCCAACGCATTCAAGTATATGGCAATCATGCTGAAGGGTGCGGGCTTCGACAAGGACGAGGAAGCCTTGGGCCGGATTGCTGGTAAATCGATGGAGAATGACAGGTTGCTCCAGCTTGTGTCATCATGACGGACACGTTTCCTCGCCACGCATTTGCACCCTCACATTCGCATCATTTCTTTGGGCCCTTGTGCTTTCATTTCTCTTCTCATTATTTTCATTTGCAGATTGCACACGATTCGTTTTCTGACGCTGTTCGCGTGTTCTGGATGTTCTGCACTAATATCTGTACATCGCACGGTTCCCCTACTTTTGTTTGTTTTCCTACATCTACAGCATACGCTACAGCTGACAGGGCATCCAGCGCGCGCGAGCAATAAACTCGGATGGCGGACTGACGTCACGTGGTGTGGGAGTGATGTTACTTGCGTTGTCCTCCTCATGCCAGCCCCGAGTCTCAAGCCTGGCTGTTGGATATCCCTGCGCAGACACCTCAATTTCTTCCGCATACATCTGCTCTTCTTGTGCGCCCAGACATCCAGCGCATTGACCCCTGCTTGACCGCCTTCTTGCAGCACGTTTGCTCCCTTGATCTGCTCGGGCATCCTATACGCCTCCAACGGAACGTATCCAATCGCGTACATCGATGCGCTCTACAACTCTGTCAGCGCCGTGACCGTCTGCGGGCTCGGGACCGTGAACTTGAGCCAGTTGACGCCCTGGCAGCAGGTCCTTCTATTCCTTCAGATGTGCATGGGAAGCCCGGTGGGTGAATCCGTGGCATGGATGAGATGGCATTTACGTTGACAGGTCGTGGTCTCGTGGTTCATGGTCTACATCCGGAGGTCATCGACACCTTCCCCTTCTTCTTCACTCCCGTTGATCTCATCTGTCCTACGTGCAGGTATTTCTTTGCGAGAAAGTTCGAGTACCTCATCCAAGCGGAAGCGGCGCGCCACGCCGCGCCCAAGGTGCAAGCTCGGCTGTCCCCCGAATTGGCAAGTACGACCGGAAGGCGTGGGTGGGGTGTGACGTCACTCATCCGTCGTCGAACTGGGCTGAGCCCTGTTGCGGAAGAGTGTACGAGCGAGGGCGGGTCTACGCCCGGGGAAAAGGAGGCCCACAAAAAGCTGAGGACAGACATGATCCGCAGGATGGATGCGCCGCCTAAACGGGTCAACCCAAGCGGATGGATCAGCGAAGGCATTGCTATGCCGCTGAAACGGTTGTCTAGCAGAATCGGGACGAGCGGAGGACAGGAGAAGGGGCAATCGTCCGAGCAGCCATCGTTCCCCCTTCGGCTCGAGTCTCCGATAAACCGGACTAGCAGTCCCATAGCGGCAACGGACATGGAAACAGAGGCCAAAGACTTCCAAATACCTTCGAATGAAGAATTTAGACTTGCGTAAGTTATCCCGGCGTCTGCATTGTGCTCCGCATTTACGATACAAGGACTTCCGGGAGAGTTTCCGACCCAGGTATTCGAGGAACCAATCAGCCGGGCCCTTGTCAGTTTCCTCGCTCGCTTTTTGCCTTGCATTGATTTTCTACACGTTGTAGCTGGCTTGGGTTTACTCGATTCCGGCACGCTTCAGAATGGTCCACCACAACCAGCTGTCGCAATGCCACGCACGACTACAATAGAATTCGTTCCAACCGTAACTCGTCACCACACACCACTAACAACAGTTCCAAACGGAGGTGGCTCACGACAGTCCTCAGGTGACGAGCGCCTGAGAAAACAGGTTTCGCGTGATAATTTGTATTCTCGAAGATATTCGAGCGTAGGAGAACCATTGCAGGTATCCTTGACGCGGAACCCCACCCAACACACATCCGGATCGATAATTGACCAGACGGTACTCGGACAGGCGCAAGCTAGCCATACCGACTTTGGGGGATTTCCTATGCCTCACGAGATGCTGGGCATGCTTTTTCGACGTTTGTTTCCCGGGGCAGCGAATCGTCTTCGAAAGACTGTGACAATCCCGGCCACAACAGCCCTCTCGGGCGGAGAGCTGGGTCGAACAGCATCCATCTCTGGAGCTGGGCGGAAGTCGATTGCTGGAGGCATACCGGAGGCTTCCAAACCGGTCGCCTATATATCTTTTGACGCGATAGTAGGGCGCAACTCTACTTTTCAATTACTCACCAACGAACAGTTGGAAGAACTGGGTGGAGTGGAATATCGCGCGTTGAATGCTTTGTTGTGGCTGGTTGCATTGGTGGGTATCACAGTGGCAGGGGACAGGTATTAACTGACGATGCTCGCCTCCCCTTGAAAATAGTACCACTTCGGCATCCAGCTCGTTTCCTTCATCGTTATTGCCCCTTACATGGCCATGTCGCAATGGGCCACTGATTTTGTTCCACCTGCACTGATTCGACCTGTGGCAACCCCGTGGTGGGTCTGACTCTAAGCTTACGACCAACATTGATTAGACTGCCGGTGTTTAATCCGACAGGTTTTCTCTCTTTCAGGTTGTTTCATCCTACACCAATACCGGACTTTCCCTTGTGGACCAGTCCATGCTTCCGTTTCAGAAGGCCTATCCAATGATATTCTTCATGATCTTCTGTATCTTGGCCGGTAATACAGCTTTCGTAAGTGCCTTTTACTTCCTCAGTTCAAGATGAAGCATAAACTTTTTTTACTGTTCTTGCAAGCCTATCTTGTAAGTGATCGTTTTCCTGCACGAAGCGCTGTGGATTAACAACTTGATGTGCAGTCTACGTTTTATGGTGTGAGCATCCTCGGTGGCATTCATCTCATCGTGTTGAGTGTCAGTTTAGCTGGGTCATTGCGAAGTTGATACGCGCCAATTCCCGCCTCTACGAGACCCTGCACTTTCTCCTCGATCATCCACGACGTTGTTTTGTATATCTATTTCCAGCTCACCAAACTTGGTTTCTCTTCGCCGTTCTAATACTGCTCAAGTGTGCAGTTTGCCCATTTATCTCATAACAGCTTGGCTAATTCAGTGCTTTACAGCTCAATCGATTTTTTCTGTTTCATGGTGCTCGACATCGGGAACCCAGAGATCGAGTCGGTTCCACTTGGGACTAGATTCGCAGCAGGATTGCTACAAGCTGTCGACGTTCGCGCCGCAGGTTTCGCCATCGTTCCTGTGGCTGCATTGGCTCCAGCTGTCCAGTACGTCCCCCCCCGGCTCGTGCGCTTTGAGTGCCTGAGATCATTGCTTGTCCAGAGTCATGTATGTAATCATGATGTACATCAGCGTATGTGCGTGTGCCTTCGCTCGTCGACCTTCGAGGGGTTATTGACATTGGCCGCCCCAAGACCCGATAGCAATGAGGTGAGTTGCATGCATCACACCCGGGAGGGGGGAGTTGCTGAGGTGTGTTTAGCGTTCGCTCTACGAACGTGTATGAAGAGCAGTCACTTGGGATCTTCCGCCATGACGACGAGCTGTCTGAGGCGGAGCGGGCACTTCAATCTAGCGGTTCACGAATGGCTATGTGGGGTCGCTATCTAGCGATGCACGCACGTTATCAGCTTTCTTTTGGTGCGTGGTCATGTATCTCACACGGAGGAGGCTGACGTCTCTATTTAAGACATGTGGTGGTTGGCATTGGCGCTTTTCCTCGTCTGCATAATAGAGGTTTGCAACGGATGAGCCCTGACGCTCTGTATCTGAATCCTTGATGTTTAGAGGGATAATTTGATCAATCCAGAGCTACAAGGCTGGTTCAATATATTCACGATCGGTACGTGAAGGAATATTCCCCGCGAAATGCTGATCGAGACATTTACTTGCCAGTGTTTGAGATAGTCTCAGCATACGGGTCTGTTGGACTTAGCCTCGGCATCCCAAACGTACGCTTCAACGTTCACGATTAGTCTGTTATCTCACCCATGGGCATAGCAAAACTATTCTCTCTCCGGGGCATTCCGACCATTATCGAAGCTCATCGTTTGCCTGGTGATGATACGTGGCCGGCATCGCGGTCTGCCTGTAGCAATCGACAGAGCCATCGTGCTCCCATACGAGTTTGAAAAAGCGGAAGACGATCCAGACCCGCCGCTCGAACCAGACGAGCAGCGGTCGAGCCGAAATAGCGCCGGCGTCGTCTCGCATCCCCTGGATGGACCTGCGGATGATGGCGCTTATGGGCAAGCGATCGCAGAGAAACAGGCAGGTGGAGATGGGTCTGCGGAGACGGCGGAAAGCTGAGTGGCAGTCAGGGCAGTAGTCGGGGATCCTCAGTTAGGCAGTGCGGTTTTGGCAGAGTTGATTATGGAGATTTGATTCGACGTCTTTTTGACTTTGAGCGCAACTTGCAGTGTCAGTGGAAGTTGAGGACGTTTTATCAGTGTGAACTTGGGGCCAAGCAGCGTTGAAGCGATGGATTTACTTGATGGACCGATGTTCCAATGAAGACACCCCTATCATACTCACTAACTAACCAACCATTCGATGTCTGGTGTTACATCTCGTACTGAGCAGCTTACCTAGCGAGACGACGGGAGCTGGTCAGGAGAGGCAAGGAGCCCCTGAACGGTCGACTCGTTAGGAGCGTAGCGACTGCCAAGGACCTGGCCACATGGTGACGACAGGCGGGCATGCGGGCAAACCTTGGAGGCGCGAAAGCCATGGAGGCATGGCAGCTCGTCAGTTTCCAAGAGAAAACCCTGTGAGGATGCAAAGGCGCCTCATTCAATTAGCTTTGTGTAAACCCCCATTACTGTAAACGTGACTTTGACATCCTTGAACTACGTAGCTTGGCAGAGGACCGTCAACACCTTGTGGACTTCAAAACAAGACATGTTTCCCCCATCTCGACACCCCGGTCGCGAACGTGCCGCAGATGCCGATCGTGCCATTCGCCAAACCGATGCCGATGCAGCTCTTGCAAGACTCTCCGCAGTGAAAAAGGGCTATCTCGAGGATCCGTTTATTACACATCTCGTTCCTCGCGCTCAGTTCCAGCCTGTTCGTCCTCCCTTGATCAACGTCGGAACGTTCGTTCGTTCCACGTCCATCGATGCGCTGGTTGAACAGTGGCTGGGGTTCTGTGAGCAGCAAAACACGGTGTGCCAGATCGTAAGCCTGGGAGCCGGGAGCGATACTAGGTTCTGGCGTATACGTGTGGGCGGGCTTTTCTTTGATTTTGCTCCGAGTTTATGATGGACTGTCAGTAGACCGGTCCTCGCTCGAACGTCTTGAAGTCCTACTTTGACCTCGACTTCCCCGACGTCACCACCAAGAAGGCGATGGCTATCCGCAAAAGCAAGGAGCTCAGTGCAGTCCTAGGTTCTCCAGAGAACATCACTATTGGTGAGTCCGCGCGACGTGATTGATCCAGGAGTTCATCTCAGAGTTCTAAGCGTTGGGCGGGACTGCACTCCACTCGTGCAAGTATCATCTGCTTCCGTGCGACCTGCGTCATCCACCGGCTAGTTCCCTAGCACCAATGCTCGGCGGGCTATTATCGCCGTCACTTCCGACCCTCTTGCTTTTTGAATGCGTTTTGGTTTACATGTCGCCTGAGTCGTCTTCCGCCCTTATCGATTGGTTCGTGAGTCACTTCGCCTCCACTCATGACGGGAGCATTCTCGGAGCCGTCGTGTATGAGATGTTTGGCCTCCAAGATGCCTTTGGCCAAGTCATGTTGAACAACCTGCGGGTATTTCTGCCTTTATTTCCTCTCGTTTCTTTCCCCTTGACTGCAAGTTTAGTCGAGGAATGTTTCCTTGCCTGGTGCCTCTCCGTACCGCACGGTCGATTCACTTCCTGAACGTTTCACTCGTCACGAATTCACGTTCTCCCATGCATTGACATTGAGCGAGGTCCGCGAGAAATGCATCAGTTCCTCTGAGCTCGCACGGTAAGTTGCCACAAGCTTCTGAGTGTGTTTCTCTGGTCTTAGTCTGACATCCCTGGCAGAATATCCAAACTCGAGATGCTTGACGAGGTCGAAGAGCTGAATCTTGTGCTCGAACACTATGCCATTACCTGGGGTGCCAAGTCGTTCATGCCCGTGGAGAAGTCGAGTCTTTGGGGACAGTGGGGATTGAGAACGTCACCACCGGCGCTGTCTCACGATTGACGCTGCGACAGGCTTATGGCGGTATTTTTCTGCGTCGAGTATCACAGCAAACAGAGTGAGTTTTTGACATGCAACCGACGGCGTCGGTGGATCTCGGTACAAGTTGCAACTTGCGGTGTGATACGTGGAACGTCGAACCAAAAAAATGCGTTGAATCGTTCGCGACGGTGTGATTTCTTTGTTTTATCTGTGCTCGGTGCGCGTGAATAGCCTGCGGTCCGGAAATGTATGCCGTCTCTTCTCCCCCTTGCGTCAGTCGCTGCATGTACACGAATCGATGTCTGACTGTGTACGTTGGGTCCTGTAACGGCGACCAAAATGCATATGATATTTTCAATATATTCACGGATCGGCGGGAGGTTACATGTGCAATACATACAGATAACAAGTGTACACATGGGACCCCAAAATGACGGGATTTCAGTTTACAGCTTAGTCTTCAACTGAGCAAGTGCCAAGGGTTGGTCTGCAAGGCAAAGGTCGTAACCCGGAAAAAAAAAACAAGGACGAGGACGCCAGTGACGTACACGTTGAATTATACAAGTTGTCGGCAGGAGTGAGGCCGACATGAGAGTGGACGGCGCTCGCGTCTACCATGCCCGGAGTGACTTCGTCAATGGTTCGAGCGCCGATCAGACGCATGTTCATCTGAAGCTCGTCCTGAGAAAACCTCGACGTATCAGCGTCCGACGGCGCACATCATCCGCTGTTCCTGACGCACCCTGAAAATCTGGATGGCTTTCTCCACGCCCGCTTCTCCGTATGCGGAGAACGAATACATGAAGGCACGACCGACGCCGACGGCCTTTGCACCGAGCGCGATCGCCTTCAGGACGTCAGATGCACGACGGACGCCGCCATCAACGAAGACCTCGAATCTGGGGTTTGGCCAAGGTCCCCGGGTTTTCAACGCCTCCACGACCTCGATCAAGTTCTCGATACCGGAGCGCGCAGTGTCGAGCTGCCGGCCACCGTGGTTGGAGAGGACAATACCGGCAAGGCCGTAGTCATATGCAATCAAGGCATCTTCCGGCGTGGCGACACCCTTGAGGACGATAGGCACTTCGGGAACATGAACGATCCGAGAGGCGATTTAAGAGAACCCGAGACGCACTGTTTGTGATGCTCTTGAACCAGGGAATGTCTTTCCATGACAAGGAAGGGTCGATAAATGACTAAGATAATTTCGCTTAGACAAACGGGCGAAAGTGAACGCCAAGCTTACTGAAATGGCACGGGCAACGCCCTCGTTCTTCTTTACGCCGGACTGATTTTCTTGGACCTTTGCAACGCCAGACTCGTCGACAAATTTCATGCGCATGTCCTTCTCGCGGCGACCAAGCTGGGGTGCATCGACAGTAATGAAGAGCCCCTTGATACCACGCTTTTCTGCATGCTGCACATATTTTCTGGTGATTTCCCGATCACGGTTAACATACAGCTGGAGGAACTGGACCTGTCCAGGCACGGCAGCATCGACGATTTCGTCGAAGGAACAAGATGCGAGGGTAGGAATCTGGGTTGAAACCAACCAATCAATATAATGCGAAGGTTAGACAGGCAGTTTCTGTGGTCACCATCTGGATGGCACCGTGTTTGCCAGCAGCACGTGTCAAGTTGAGTTCACCATCAGGATGTCCGAGTTTTCCGAGTGCAGTAGCAGACTGCAATACTCTTCAGGGATTCTGCCGTAGAGTATATGGTATGGGCACATACGATGTATACAGGAAGCGATGACTTGTGTCCCAGAATCGTGGTTGACCAATCAACTGTGGTGACATCTCGGAGAATGCGTGGCCGGAACCAGATCCTGCAAGTATCAGATGAACTCGATGTGTTGTATGATACAGAACTGCTTCAAACCTTTGATATGCAGCGCGGTTCTCACGTATTGTGATTTCGTCGTCGGATGCTGAAGAATAGTAAGCCCATGCCTTTGGAGGAAGAATCGCTTTGGCAACTGCCTAAATGGAAAGATGAGATTATGGCTCGGAATTGTGCCGCAAGACGCACCTCAAAATCGTGCAAATTCATGATTTCATCGAGTGATGGACGAGCGGCGATCAGCTCTTGGCGTTTGATCTCGTCCGCAGTCACCTCGTTGACTTTGACGAGCGTATCAGGATCAGCGGTGCCAAGGCTGAGATGCACAGCAGGTAGATAAAAACCTGTCCTGATTTTGGCTCATTTACTCACTGCTTCTCTCTGGGGAGATGGGTAGTGATTACATCTGGTGGATGGATCGGGTCATAGGCTTCGCTGGTGGCAATAGATAAGATGGGGTATCGGTACGCTTGGAAGATTGCGTACGAAGCATCCTTTCCGGCATATTTCAGGATGATTTTGCTGCCACCGGGGTGTTCTGGGTTGCGAACGGACATGAGGACATCGGGTCAAGATGCCTGGATCACAGCGCACCGGGTAGAAATTCTGTAACATCGTAGACCTTGCCTGAGAGCACCAAGTAAGCATGGGGTATTGATGAAAGGGGGAGGACGTGCCGTGGACGATGATCCAACAACTTGACGTGCTGGAATGCTCGGCGACAGTCTGGGCAGAGATGAAGGACATTGAGGAGGTCTAAGCTGGGGAGGGAATGATGCGGAGGAAGAGCAGGACGGTTTTTGAGATGCGGCAAAGGGAATGGTGGGGACGAGATGCTACGTGGCGAGATGGGGATGAGGATGAGGCTTACCGGTGTCAGGAAGAGGCTTACCGGCGTCGGAGAGGACGAGGCAAGGCATGGCTCGGGGTTAGACCGGGAGAAAGCAGAGTGAGATTCTTACGCGTGGACTGTCATTTCCGCGAAGACTGAAACTGGAAGCGCTTCGTAGTGTTCTGCCAAGCAAATCAAATCTGATCGATCGATCGTGCAAAGATGATGATGCAATCAATCCCCCCCCCCCCTTTAACGCCACAATCCGCGGAGTCTGCACCTTCCTAATCGACAGAAATACAAACACTAGTAAACAACGTCCACTCCGCTTAACAATGTTCTATACTCACAATGTTCTATACTCATAATATATGCCCAAATCTCGCTGTCATGGCCGCAGCACGCTCCTCTTTCAAGGCTGACCTCGAATCAAAGTCTATATCCACAACTCTTGGCGCTTTCCCTAATCGTGCCGGGCGGGAGGCCGGATGTCGTTGTATTTCCGCTCAAGTGCCGTAAGACCATTGAACCCTGGACCCGAACCTTGCTGATCAGAGTGAGAATCTCGAATCTCGGGTTCCAACACGTCCGCCGCTCCATGTCGCCGTCACACCTGCGGTAAGCAGTCGGTCATTGCTGATACTTGAACCCTGAGGTCACCTCTTGCGCCGAGATCACCCAGTCCGGATTCGCGGCACAGGAACCCAGCGATCACCCAGATCGACGCATGTCCATCTGCTCTCGCTTCGTGCAGCCCAGCTTCCGTCTGGAATCTGACTACACCTCGCCGAACGGGGAAAGTCTGGGCTGCGGCTCGCTCGGCCAATGACTCTACGTAACAACGGCAATGCAGACCCCTTCATCTCAATCATTTGCATAGTCCGATTAGGACCTCCCCGCGGGTTTATAAAGCCCAGAGCTTTTACCGTCATGACTACAACACACCTTTCCTCTTAATCCATTTTGTGTATACAGACATTCTCCACCACCACCACCACCACCACCACTATGCCCGGACTCGACTTTTACAAGACCCCTGAATCGATTGGCCCTGCCGCCGTTGCAGTCGTCCCAGAGACTCCCATCGAGGAATCCAATCGTCCCGCTATCTTCGCCACACCTTCCCCCGAACCCCCCTTGAGGGCTGGTGTTTACTATAACCCACGTCTTGACCCCAAAAACTTCTTGGAAGGTCCTCTGTCCTGGGACCCTGCTACTCGCCTCCGTCAAATGCTCTCCCGCCCCGGCATTGTCGTTCGTATATTTTCCTTCCTCCCTCGTACCAGCTTGGCTGATTTTGCTGCCAGATTGCCCCCGGTATCTGCGACGGTATCAGTGCCCGGTGTGCACTCGAGGCAGGCTTTGATTGCTTGTACCAGAGTGGCGCCGCTACCACCGCTTCCCGTCTTGGTCAGCCAGACCTCGCTATCGCCACTTTGAACGACTTCGTCCAGAGTGCGCAGATGGTCTGCAGTTTGAGTCCTACGACTCCCGTCATTGCAGATGCTGATACTGGGTATGTAACCCAATCTCTTCTGTTTTCCATGCAATAATCCTATCACTCTTGGTAGCTTCGGTGGCACTGCCATGGTCGCCCGCACTGTCTATCAGTACGTCCGTGCTGGAGTTGCCGGCATGCACATCGAGGACCAAGTGCAGACTAAGCGTTGCGGTCACTTGATGGGCAAGCAAGTCGTCTCACGGGAAGATTTTATTACTCGCATTCGCGCTGCCGTTATCGCTCGTGATTCCATTCCCGGCGGTTCCAACTTCGTGAGTGGTGGTCAAGTGGTCTTATCCATGGATCCCCTCCCTGATTCATTCATTCATAGGTCATCATTGGCCGCACGGATTCCGCTCAGGTCCTTGGCATGGATGAAGCTGTCGCACGCTTGAAGCTTGCGGCTGACGCTGGTGCCGATGTTTGCTTCATCGAGGGCGTCAAGACTGCTGAACTCCTCACGTCGACGGTCAAAGCCCTAGCCCCCAAGCCCGTTCTCGTCAACGTCATTTCTGGTGGTCTCACCCCATCTTTCACTTGCAAAGAGGCCGAGGCACTTGGAGCCAAGCTCATCAGTGAGTTCGCTGTGCGACTACGGAGAGAGTCGCGGACTCATACGTTTTCAGTATTCTCTTTGGTCTCCTGTGTTGCTGCTGTGCATGGTATCCGTGCCGCTATGCAGTCGCTCAAGAAGACTGGTACCGATTTCACTTCCGCACAAGGAATGGACCCGAAAGCATTTTTCGATGTCATGGGCAAGTCACAGTGCAACATGTGATCAGCCAGACCAATAACTTTATTTTAGGTCTCAAGGATGTCACAAGCCTGGATGCGCGTGCCGGTGGAAGTGCATTTGAAGTCGTGTAGGCGGAACCACCATCAACAAATCGCTGCGTCTCTTTTTCCTACTTCTATCACTTCATTCCCTCGAGTCAGGGATAATTTCATATGCTGTGTAAGAAATAGTCATCAGCGTGGTATCCAAGTCGTTAGATTTCTGTTTTTTCTAATCTCTGGCGTTGTGAATCCATCTTCCGCTTGGACTTCGCGCCGAAATGTCCAAATAGGGCAAGCTTGCTTCAAGTCCGCGCCTGCGGTGCTCAGCCTCGGGTTAGGCGGGAAAGGAACATGTTCACTCGTTCACCTTCAACCTGCAACCAGTTGCAATGGCCCACGGAAAGCCGCTCACGGGCAGAGAAGTCGCCTTGCACAACAGCCGCGATAGTTGCTGGATCATTGTCCACGGTACGCTCAATTGTGCATTTCTCAGGCTTGGCCCAAGCCGGATCATTTCAAGTTTGTGGCAGTGGCTGAGCGTTCTGTCTTCGTGTAGGAAATGTGTACGATGTGACTGACTTTTTGGACGGTGAGTGCTATTCGGGCATCGTCCGCTCAGCTGGCTAACTTGTCCCAGACCACCCCGGTAGGTTGGAATCCATGGATAGCTACAATCCGATTGACGAAAGCCGAACAGGTGGAAGCAAAATCATCTTGAAATACGCCGGAAAGGATGCAACGTGCGTTCTACCGCGCACCTGGAGCCTACCACGGCATTGACCGCGTGATCAGGAAAGAATACGAGCCCATTCATCCACCAGACGCCATCACGACCAACCTGAAGCCGGAAAAACAGTCAGTGAAATGTCTGCCCACATTATTTGTATCCGCTCATGTGCGATAGCCTCGGTCCTGTCGACCTCGGCACTGTAGAGAAAGTCGAGGAAGTCGTCACTGACGAGGAGCGTGCCCGGCAAGCCCGCTTCGCAGCTCGTCCGCTTCTTTCTGAGATTCTTAACCTTCATGACTTCGAGGTCTGTAGTTTGAGCTTTGAACAGATAGCTTTGTTCCTCATCTTTTCAAGGCCATTGCTAGGATGGTCATGCCAGAGAAGGCATGGGCATATTACTCTTCGGCGGCCGACGATGAAATTACCAACCGCGAAAACCACTCTGCTTTCCACCGGTAAGCCACCAACGCATTGTTAAAGTGACTTTCCTCCAGCATATCATCTAGCGTGTGGTTCCGACCTCGTATTCTCCGGGACGTTACCAAAGTAGACTGGTCAACGACAATTTTGGGACATAAAACGAGCATGCCTCTGTATATCGTACGAATGACCTTCGGTCGAAACTCAGTGTTTTTGACTTTGGACATTTAGACCGCTACTGCCCTTGGGAAGCTTGGCCACCCGGACGGTGAACTAAATCTGACCCGAGCTGCTGCGAAACATGGCGTCATTCAGATGGTAGGATGATGTGTTGGCAACGTCTCCCTCGTTTATCTCAGTCGCTTGGGCAGATACCCACTCTTGCATCATGTTCATTCGACGAGATCGTGGATGCTGCAGCTCCTGGCCAAGTCCAGTTTCTCCAGCTGTATGTGAACAAGGACCGGGAAATTACCAAGCGAATCGTACAACACGCCGAGAAGCGTGGAATCAAAGGTTTGTTCATCACCGTTGATGCACCTCAGCTTGGTCGTCGTGAAAAGGACATGAGGCAGAAGTTCGAAGCCGAAGATCCCTCAGAAGTGAAGCAAGCCGGGCAAAGCGGTGTTGACCGCTCACAAGGTGCCGCAAGAGCCATCAGTGTGAGTACTGCATAATTGCTCGCGGAGCGCACTTATATCGAGTTCGAAAAGTCTTTCATTGATCCAGGCTTGAATTGGTCAGACATGAAGTTCTTCAAGAGCATAACCAAGAGTGAGTTTGGTGCATTCAGTTCAGCGTGGACAGTCCTCGATCTCTTGCGGTCCAGTGCCATTGATCTTGAAGGGTGTGCAATGCTGGGAAGACGCGCTTGAGGCTTACGATACGGGGTTGGCTGGAGTTGTCCTTTCCAATCATGGTGGTCGTCAATTGGACTTTTCCCGTTCCGGGATTGAGGTCCTAGTTGAAGTTGTCGCCAAACTAAAGGAAAAGCGCGGGCTGACTTTCCCCAATGAGAACTTTCAATTGTTCATTGATGGTGGTGTCCGTCGCGCGACGGACGTTATCAAGGCCATTGCCCTCGGAGCTACGGCAGGTACGATTGCGTGCTTCAAATGGGGTGTCTCGAGCTTACAGGATATTCAGTCGGTGTGGGTCGTCCATTCCTCTATGCATTCTCGTCGTACGGACAAGATGGAGTGGAGAGGGCGTTGCAAATCCTGGGCGTATGTTTGCTGTACACGTTTCCTTGGTTTCGTTGCTCACTGGTTCACTAGGACGAGTTTGAGATGAACATGCGACTGTTGGGCGTGCGTAACATCGCAGAAATTGTACCAGAGATGGTGGACGCTTCGAATATCCACATCCACACTGTTGCTGTTCCGAAGGATAACCTCTATGACACCAACTGTACGCGCTGGTTTACTCCCTCGCGGATTGTTTCTGATAAGCCCTTCCATTCTTCACAGATGAACGCCTCCAGGGCGCGCGGATCAAGGAGATCAAAAGCAAGCTTTAGTTACCCTCGTGTTACTGCCCTTGATGAATCTGAGTTTACGGTTGGGGTCACGAACGGCCGTGATCCGACTTGCATACGGATTTACTCTGGAATGAGGATCGTGGGTTCAATCAGATGGTCCAAGTATGGTATCCTACTGCTGCGAAACAAAAGGAACCCCTGACGAGGATGGTTCGGGGTTGGCAGCGTGTCTCGTGAAGCAAGCTACATTCTTGCAGACAAATATGGGCGAATTGGTGTTCGTACGGTTTGTTGGGCGTCCGCGAGTGTCGCCTCACATCTCTAGCTCTGATGAAGATCGGTTCCACGCATACAATAACGGCGATTCACCTCAACGGCATGGGGATTGACGTACGTTGTCTTCCCCATCCATCGAACAAAAGTATCACTCTCTGGACCTGGAGTGAGCAACGAAAGCAGATTGGCGTCGAAGCCATGATGTGACAAATGGAAAGTCTGTATCGAGCTGGCGGCCAACGGTCTTGGAAATGGAAAGTTACTGATGTGGCACTCAAGGGTTGTCCCGACGGAGTGTGCAAGTCATTGCGCTCTGAAGGGCTAACTGGATCCCATAACTGGTGCGGCTAAAGTCCTCGACGGATATGCGATGAGCGGCGCCACTACCTGGTTCATCGTGAGATTTCATCAGCGATACGCGATGCAAAGTCGTAGATATTTGGTCAGTGACATTGATTGTAGGGAACGTGGACGGAGACAAGGTTTGCGTCGGTCGCATCAGAGAAGTTCCTCGTGTACATTGAAGTAACTGACAGGCCCACGATCATCAAATTCAGCGCGATAGTCGAGCGAGACATGCCTCACCGTAATACCTTGCCGGTGCCCCGACAAGTGCCAGTACCTGCCTCGCCCCACTTCACAATCCACCGACCGACGACCTCGCCCTTGTCATTCAGGGTCTCTGCCACTGTCTCCTCCTCTCCCGGGGCGCCAGCTTTTCCAGCTACAACTAGGTCCTCGTCGGGGGGAGGCAGTTGTATCTCCAGGGGAAGTTCCCATTTTGCAAATGGACGGCTCGTCTCCACCAAGTAGTCACAATCGTAGACGCGAGTGGTGAGCCTCTTCAGTGTCAGCGTGAGGGTCGTCATCTCGATTCCTTCGACGCCTCCGTTCTCGGCCGGAGGGAGCCGACGGAGGTCAAGCACGTATGGTGCACCACACCAGCTGACGAGCGCAGTGGAGATGCTGCTAGTCGATATGGCAGTGGCGGTGAGGAAGACGCGTGCAGATCCAGGAAGAGATGACTCGACGATGAAGATGAATGGCGCCATGGTGAACGTGAGGCCGAGGGACGCCAGCGAGAATATTTTGAGACGGCGGAACGTCTGTGCCAAGGGTCCATGATATGATGCAGGTTGACTGTCCTCTCGAGCGTCCAACGAGCTGGCCTGTGCGCCAGCGGTCTGCAGTGCCCTGGTCGAGTGGGACGACGAGCCCGCGAGCCGTGCGGTGAAGGCACGGCGCACCCAGCCAGAGTAATGTCTGCAATGGTCGTCAGCGGTGCCCAGCGCAAACCTTTGGAGTATTGCTCTTCGACATAGACTGTGGCCGAGTGTCAGCGTTGTGCGCGCAGGCGACATCGTTCTGGTGAGCAGAGTTGGTTGCATATACGGACATCATTGGCGGACGCGTCTTGCCGGCCATGGACGCACCCGTCTACTACGCAAAGGCAGAGTTCATCGAGACGGTACGAACGAGACCTCCTCTGCTCCGGGATGTCATCTGGACGCATCGAAAGGACACAGGCAACAAGGTTTCGCGACGAGCCACCATCGCAGGACCGCAAAACATCATCCTCGGGGGGAAAACGATCATATCCAACGGTGCAATCATCCGGGGCGACCTCAGAAGAACCGGACCAGGGCATGCGGTGGTCATATCTTTGGGCAGATACTGTCTGGTGGGCGATGGCTGCATCATGAGGTTTGCTGCCGACTCCCTTCCATTGCATACTCATCGTGCTCCTCTCCAACAGGCCGCCGTACAAGACGTACCGCGGAAACTTCAACTACTATCCGATGAAGATCGGGGACCACGTTCACATCGGTGCCAACTCTGTCGTCGAGGCAGCAACTATCGGCAACCACGTTGTCATTGGAAAGAACTGTATCATCGTAAGCTTGCGGATTCGCTGCCGATCTGACTCGTTCTCAAGCCTGCCTCGAAGGGCAAGTTCACGATAGTCAAGGACTGCGCCCAGGTTGCAGACAACACCGTCATCCCACCCAACACAGTAATACCTGCCTTGGCATTCTTTGCTGGATCACCAGGTTTGCGTCGACTTCTGTCTTGTGATTAACCATCCCAGACTCAGAAAACACGTAGGTCGTTTTATTGAAGACCTTCCAGAATCCACGCAGGAAATGGTCGAAGCACAGACTAAGCAATACTACTCGAAGTTTCAACCATTGGACCGATGAAAGGTTGTTTGTGACATACCCTGTTCTTTCGTGTTTCTTGTTCATACTGTAAATCCGTGTATTGTTTTGCTTCACTTAACACTGCAGCCCACATCTCGAACGTCCAAGCAAAGCAGATAGCCCTCTTGGTGAAAGAGGCAGTGACTTTGACGGCATGCGACTATTACATTTGCCCGTTCGTGACTGACTACTGTCTCAGCGTCGAAATCTTTGGCCCGATTAAGCTGAATCGAACCCTCTACTCGCGCCGTATCAATTCTCCGAATAGTGTTGCACCATCTCACTTTTGGCTTACTGTTTGCGATGGGCAACCTCGACACAGTCCTCCACTGAGTCCAGCTCTCAAGTAGAAGCCTCTCCCAAGCGCACCTCTCTTCAACACCATACGATCTTCATCCGAGGCGGCGGCTTTGGGGTGCGTAGGCAGACCCCGACCTACACTCCGCCTTCCATAGAAAGCCGAGTCATATCGTCGAATATTCGAGAGCCGGCGCTGTCCTGGTCGTTCTTGTGCGAGAAGAACACACGGTCGTCTCGCTTCAGAAATCCATCTCACGAAGTACGGCTCTCCATCAACACAACTCTTCACTCCACTCTGAAGACAGGAAGTAGAGGCTTCGAGCTGGAGTTCCTCAGGCTTCTACCCGCCCATTCTAAGTCGGCTGCTCGACCCGGGGATGCTGAAATCGAAGAGTGATAACGATTCCTGGTTCCAGCGCAAGTGTATCTGAAGACCATGCAATAATTCGTCCGCAGAATCATCCGCGCTGTTCCGAGATGGCGTGGGGTGTTCACCGAAGATGCTTCTCTGCCGTTCGTCCGCGACATTGCAGCTCGACCTCGTTACCCTTGAACTTGTCGCTCTCATACCCATCCGCTACCTTCGACACTCACAGATGAGCAAACTGCCGCCCCCAGTGGACAGGATCGCCTATGTTCATAGAATCTCGAGTGATACATGGTTCGAATTCGAATACATATTAAGTTGTCGATATTGTACTCTAAGGTCAATATAAAGAGCATAAAATAGCATATATCCGTGAGGTTAACGTTCTGCATGCACTGTCGGGCTGCCTGGAACCGTGATGTCTATTCTTTCCGGTCGAAGAGGAAGCGTGACCTTGTAGTCGTCCAAGCAGAAACAAGCTCTCTTTGATGTCGAATGCTTTGACTGAGAAAACAGCTCTTGCAGTGACGCCATGCAGGATGAAAAGTCAGTTCTGCGACGTGTGTTCAAAACGTCGATCAAGGTCGTCTGAGCCTGCAGATCCAAAGTGGTCAGCAAAATCGACCGGGGAACAGACAGGACACCTACAAGCTGCCCAGTAATCCAGTCGAGATAAGCCGTCAAGAGGCGCGCGTTTTCTATCGCTACCTCCAGTCCTGCAATAAACCCTTGCACGGCCTCATCGATTGCGGTGGGGGGATGACGAGCACCGCCTGTCCGCAAGATATTTGACCTCCCTTCGATGCTTCCAGCACCGTGATGACCCGAGACCAATGGTGACAGCTTTTGATGAAGGGCCTGGAAACGTTGCAACAGTTTTCTGGCACGTGGGCGTGCAGCTGAGTATTCCAGGAGAAGGTTCGAGGCAGTACGCCAATATATCGCATGTGAATGCGCGTCTTGATGCTCCTTGCATGTCGAGGGACCCCGTGGGACCAAAGGTTCGGAGGTGAGGTCATCTAGTTCCTCAAGGGCAAGGGAGAACTATAGTGAGCGTCAACAAGTGTAGCTCTCCCGGGAAGACGGAAGGAACGTACACTTCTGCCAATGAAACTGCCGGGTGTGAAGTCGACGAGAGAAGGATCAGGTGATTCCGTCAGATTCATCAACGTGTCTACTTCTTGGATCAGGTGTGGTAGCTCGGGGGTGCGTCGAGCTATGACCCTCGGAATACTTGGGGTAGTGGCGTCATTCCTGTATGCGGTCACGAGACGATGAGACAACTTACATTGCTTGGTGCACCGCGAAGAAAGTACGAAGGGGGAAACCGAGGCTGGCACTTAAGGATGCCAGAGCCTTTGCATGTTGTATCTGCTGAGAAAGAAACTGTAAAACAGCAGCATGCGGATCTCTTGGTTCGCATAGAGAAAGGCTCATATGGCAACGCAGAGCTCTCGTGGGAGATGGAAGTGGTAATTGAGTGATCACGATCCAAGAAGAACTTGGTGGTCGGGATAGTACGGATACATATGCAGCCTGGAGGGAGTGGTTCAGAACACCCCCAATAAATGCGAACAGACGATAGTTACCCATTCGAGGAGTCCCCAGACCAACAAACAAAACGTGACAGTGCCAACGAGAGATTTTGCAAGATCGCAGGCCCAATAAATCAGACTGTCGAACGTGAGTTTGAGCGTGCACAGGTGAAAGCCAGAAAATTCAAGCAATGTTTGTTTGGTGACTTCGCGCCTCCGACGAGGTCGAGGTCGCATGGGATGGTTTAGCGTAGAGGTTCTGGGTTTACGGATGGTAACGTCAACCGCTGGTCTGATGCTCGTGGAGTAGTGGGAGGAGATGTCGGTGAATGGTGTAGACCATATCGAGCATGGAGGGGTGCTCTCTGGCGAGGTTGGAGGGGTCGCGAGTGGTCCGCGGTAAGATGATAGCCTGATGGGAGTTTGTGAAGTCATTCCAGGGATTTCGAGACAGGAGGATCAGCATGAAAACAACATATAAGCTTGGGACTGAGCCAGCCAGTCCTTTTGTGAGGGATCGTCCTGGCGGCGACCCGAGTGCGTATTTATGACTGCCCATCGAACGCACACGTGCAGATATACGGGACAAAAGAAAAGTCCGGAAGAATCAAGGGGTCTGCCTGGGCGTGCGGCGACAGAGGGAAGTACGCGAACATGGAGACACGAAGTCCTTGGGCGGGCGTGGTTATTGTGCAACCATGGAGATGAGCAGCGGTACTCTGGTCGCAGTGTTCGTCGAGTTGGAGCAAGACAATAGCGTGCAACTCATTTACGGAAATCCCGACCAACTAGTGTACTACGGCGTTGATCCATGTTCCAGGCTAACCTGACCATGGACACAAATGAAAGCATCTCACTGAAGAAATCTGGCTGACGAAGGTGATGGTCCCCAAGTGCAGCCATCAATGCAGAGACGTTGAATACTGTCGTGCCGAGTCAGCAGAAAGCTTAGTCCAAGTTCCAAGCCATTGGAGCGGAGGCGCCGTCGCTCGACTACCGTACAAGTCAGAGTCTGGTGGACCAGGGACCCCTAGCGATCGTAGAGACCATTGACGAAAGCGAGCGAAAGGAACACCTTGTGGCTCATTGATTGAGAAGCTGAAGCTGAGTGTAGTGGTAGTGTGCTCTCTATAGGCCAGGGGAAGCCATAGATAATTTCTGGATTACTACTCGTTCTGGCGTGCGTTCGTGTCGAGCGTAGCGACAGCGAGATTCTGCCGTTCGGGGGTTTGTCATAGACGTTACTGGTCATCTTTATGGCTGCTGAATCGGTGTACAGGTCATCACAAGTTGGTGGTTTCTGTGTGCCCAAAGGTATTTACGCAGCTGCTCCATTTGATCCAGGAGCTAACTCAATGATGGTTTTATGCAGGTCTATAGATGAATAAAATATGATCATCCCATGAAAGATTTCAAAGGTAAAGTAGCCAGCGATCGCCATCAAGGACATACCCCCGACAACATTCAGAAAATATGCCTCGGCCGAAGAGAAGCTCGAGTCCCTATAACGGAAAAGTAATGCTCTACTCGTAGTCACAACAGCTATTTGCTACCGGCGAAAAGCGACCAGATGTCGAAGATAAACGAAGGCACCTCCATAGCATTGACATCTGTTAATCCAATTGTTAATCCGTTGTGTTTGTGCGTAATCTTGTCGGTATATCAGATATAATCTCTAAAGAAGAAAAAGACGTCCGATGAACGAAGCCCAAGCGACGCTGAACGGCGTCATTTGAATGACTAGCCTACCTCAGTTCTTAGGTCGCCTTTCCCCTATCTCGCAGTGACGCGAACATGGATTTGCTCTTCTTGATTGCCACTCGTTCGTCAGGGGGCTCAGCAGCCTCAGAGTCGGAGGCAGGACGCTCTTTGGGCGGAGTCGTAGTGAGGAAATTTACAATGACGGCCCACAGGTTATTGCCGCTCAGGTGAGCTTCGTCTTGTAGGACCGATTGGTCAGCAATGCTAGCCAGTCGGCGGGCCTCGTCTGTGTCGCGTCTCGAGACAATACTGCTGGGAGGAGGTCGCTCATCTGCCCAAGCCCAACCCCAGGCTCCAGTTGGCGATTCCAGCCCATCTCTGAAAGCCTGGGTCGTCTCCTTTGTCATTCCTTCGACCCTCCCATGTTGCAGCTCCTGCCAGTGAGTTAGGTTTCTGGTAATGTCCTTCTTTGCGAGCTCGATATTTCGTTTCCGCTTCTTCTCTATCGCCAACGACTCTTTCACATATTTTTGGTCGAACAGAGATTTTCCTTCAAGGTAACGACGGATAGCCCTCTCCGAGGGAACTCCGATGATTGCTTGCGGCACATGCAGAGCGTCGAGTTTGTCGGCCGGCTCCAAAGGCCTAATTATGCCCTGAGTAGATACTCTTTCGCGAATCATGCCTTCTTTCCAGGATGGTATACCCTGTCGAGATTGAAAACGAGCAAATACAAGACGTCAGTCCCATGCCACGCACGTAACAGGGTCGCGCAATATGCCATCATGCGTGGGACAACACCTACCTCTTCGTTGTAGTAAACGCTCGCTTCACCAGCATAGCGAACGTCAGCTGTGTCTGTCATTGACATATTCCGTCGTAATCTCCCAGGACCTCCCACGTCTGGGCCGTCATGGGAGCGCAACAAGCTACCTCCACCTTGTCTGACTTGCCTTTCGGAGGTAGACCTTGTCATCGACCCTCGTACTGATTTCGCTTGGAAGGAGAAGAATGCAGGCCGAGAGAATGAGGGTCGCGCATTAGACGAGTCTGGTATAGGTGCCAGTGTATCGAGAGCACTGTGCAAACCATCCTGGTCGCCTTGCGCCCGGCTTATCAGATCACTGGTGGAAAACGCGCGAGAAATTTGCTGGATAGGTGTGCCGCCAAGGAGATCCTCGTTCACGGGACTGCTGAGAGAGCTGTGTGAATTCGAGGCAATTGCTTCTGATGAACTCGGCGTAAGCTTCATTGGGTGTAGCATTCCAGTAACGTGCTTGATGAAAGTAGCGACGGCACGATAACAGTATTTTCCTGGGGTAGTGAAAGGGAAGAGGACTGGAAGAACGTGCGCGGTATCTAGAAGAAGATTAGTCCAAGTATGCAGTTCTTGATTTGTATAATGCACACCATCATAGACCTGAATGTGGACCTGAGTGGGCCCATAACGTTCTTCTATGCCTACCAACGGTGGATACAGTGCACGAGCCTCGTCTTTCGGGGCGTACCGCGAAGGATCAGCCGCCTTATGCGCACTTAGCAAAAAAACAGAGTTAGCCTTTGTTCCCTCCCCCTGATGTCAACATTTAACTAACGCGTAGATGATTTCGTCTCTAAGGACTTCCTTGTCACTCGCGATGAAGAATAAAGGGGGTAATCCGCCCAAATAAGAAAGGGCCGGGCTGACAAGGGGATGCCCGAGAAGGCTATTCTGAGTGTAGAGGTGGATTTGTGAGTCTATCTTCAGTTTTTCCCCTGACCTGGTCTCAAGAGATATAGTTTGGTTCTCCTTTTCGTCGACTGACGGCAGCGAGACATCTAAAGGCATATCACTTGACATTGATTTATCATCGTCACCACCGGGCTTTGAGCTAGCTAGTGCATCCAGCGCAAGGTCCAGAGAAGCTGTTTCACTAGCTTTGCTCCCACTGATGGTGACACGGACGAATTGACGTATTTTCCGCCGAAGCCCAGTATGAATTTTGCGCGTCATCTCTTCTGACGGCGGGGGCCATAAAGCGCTGGGTTTGTGGAGTGACAGCCCATACGATGGAAGGATATCCTGCATGAAGCCCGTAAGTTTATGCGACAGCATGATGACACGGCAATTCAGAAATCACCGTCGCAGTATTGGTGTAAATGCTGGGAAAAGAATGTGTTAGATCGCACCACGGTGAAATCAGAACACCACCAGCGGGCAGTGGCTGGCCAGTATCACGCAACACTTGGAGGAAAGCGAGTGCAAGTCCACCTCCCGCAGAATTTCCCACGACGACAATGTGTGCCGGTTTCACGGGATGGTGAGGTGCCTCAGGAGGAGGGTGAATCAAATACAGGTCTAAGGAATTCTCCTAGGTAAGACCTTGCAAGCAATCGGTGATCGCACTTACATGCTGCAACCAAATCCTGAAGTGCACAGGGAAACGGATACTGCGGAGCGAGACGGTAGTTTAAGGCTAATCTTGTTTAGCGATCATCAGAATAAACCAATTCCATGGAACGCCTACCGAACACTCGACCTTTGATCTTTCTTGCGTACCGCTGAATACAGTACCTTA
The DNA here is from genome assembly GCA_038091355.1 of Phylloboletellus chloephorus. NCBI lineage: Eukaryota > Fungi > Basidiomycota > Agaricomycetes > Boletales > Boletaceae > Phylloboletellus > Phylloboletellus chloephorus. The sequence goes on along the minus strand of JBBPOI010000022.1, from coordinate 17,592 downwards.
TCAATAAAGTGTAAATAGCATCCAAGCAGGGGAAGCTGTGATATAATCTACCTCTCCTGATCGAGACATCCGAAATAGTATCCCCCTCCATGAGTGTATAATATACAGCGCAAGTCATCCGTGTCTTCATCGAAGATGTTGCTTGGCTCTGAGCTCGTGGAAGGCAGACCGTCAGCTGCACCCCGCAGAGGATCACTGTTGCCTGATTTCTTCTTTTGACACGTTTTGCGACGTTTCTTGGCTTCTTCCCAGTCTTTCCTGGCAGTCACATATTCTCCAGCAATGCTGCAGTATTGTAAATCGCAGCTCAAATATCTCGTTATTAACTCACCCAGTCACACCACGCACTTGCCACCATTTCGTACCGCCGACAAGACGTGCCGCACACTGCTCTCCCCCAAGGGCCGCGATGACCAACGTAGCTGCTTCATCGCAACAGGACATCGGGACAATGATGCGTACAACATGAACCCAGGGTGGAGATGGAGATCGAGTATTAGAGAAAGCTTGGAGCTCTTCAACTGGATGACTGTAACCCATGAGATGCAGGTCTTGCTAAGAGACGTTGCAGAGGGTAGGTTAGTCACTTACTGCGACGCAACGTCGAAGAATCTCTGGGTGGCCGCGTTAACAATAGGGTGAGGATAAGCACATGGCGAGACATGCCTTGGCTATATTGAAAGCTTCGTCATAGAGGAGCTCGTCCTGTCGAAGTTGGGTAAAAGGTATCTCATCCGCTGCGCGTTCTTTCTTCAGCCGATCGAAATAATGCTTGAGAAGAGTGTCTAATACGACTGGGCCAAGCTTCAGGCCAGCTGTTCGAGTAAGAGAATTGGGCATCTGTCTAGGAGCGTTTGCGTGAAAGACACGTCGCAGGCCGAGCCAGTGGCGGTCAACACTGCTTGCAATCAGTTGACTTTATCATCTAGTCCGAACGACCATCTCCGACTCTGGCTGCTGGGAAAGCGAATACGACTGGGAGGGCCCACTGCGGTCGACGGATTCGCAACCGAAGGAAACAGTGCTATGCCTCCTGTTCGACTCGGGGACTCATCGCAGATTCACAAGCGTCCGCATATCCCTGTGCTATCGCTTGAACGATAATCTAGACAGTGCATGTGTACGCTGGTTTTCTTTGCAGCACTCGTTCGCGCTTGCTCATCACCATTCGGAACGTTACACCTCTCTCTCTGTCACTCTCGAGCATCAGGACAAGCCGGTAACACAAAATGCACAATCTGCAAGGTAGCATTTGTCGCCCACCTGCTCGATCTATCTAGAAAAGCCGATTCTGGCGGGGAACTGACGCTCAGCGAAGCAGGATTTGGGGAACCCTCTGACCACACCATTTTTGAATTCGACCAACCGTTGACGGACGACACCAAGAGCGTATCCGTCTCGCTCACCAGTTCGCCTCAGTTCTCCTCCGTGATAACACGTCGCGTTTCCACTTTGCCCCATTTTTGTGCGACAGTCGGTCGTGTCGTGCGCGACTTGCCAGGTGTCCCTATATGCGACCGCACGACCATCTCCTTCGCCACAGAGGTCATCCTCCCATTTTCGAATACTTCCGCTCTTCATTGACATATCTCGGTTGGCGCAAGGATCTCGTGTCATCTGCGCTAGTGTGCCGAGAATGGACATGCGCCCTTAGCCTGCTCTTGATTGACTTTCTCTCCAAAGTTAACCAAGGGGGTCATCTGCTGCTTTGTCGATGCACTCGCTGCGCGCCCCGGTCTTGGTCTCTCGATCAAGTATCTCTCGGTCGGATACTGGGAGAAACACCTAACCTGGGGTGGTGAGCCGTATCCAGCGATTCCTTGGGGCATTCTCTTACAAGACGTCATATCCCGGTTCAGACAGCGCCAGTCACAGTCACGACTCGCTGACGCTTTCGTGTCCATCCTATGCAGCGCCAAGAATGTTCAAACCTTGCATTTCAATTTCAGCCTGCGGGTCCTCTCCCCCAGCTTCCAAGCGATCCCGCTGACATCGCTATCATGTTCCCTCAATGAGATCGAGTTCGTGCACGTTCCCGTCTGGGACGACGAGCTCACATACCTAGTGAGCACGTCATCTTCGACCCTGGATCGATTCGCGTTGAACCGTATCTCGCAATTGACGAACGCTGGACTTTGTGCCGCCTTGAACTGCGTCTGAAAATCTCTGAGCTACTTGCACATCATGGGCGAAGGGCTCGTACGGGGTCAAGGAGAGGAACATGCGCTAGACACAGTCATCGCCCACACGGAACGCCTGAAGAACCTGGAGATCGTCCCAGATGTGGCTTCGAAACTGATGGTCGAGCGACGAGCACTCGTATTCACGCAAAGGACAGAAGGAGTACCCCCCGAGGTCAATCTCAAGCTGATGATGGGCGCAGGTCACAAGATTACGGTCTGATTGCAGGGGTGAACGCCGCCTGGCCAGGGTGGGATATGACGATAAAGGACGGTCGGGTCTATGTCTATACAGAGGGACGGCAGCCGGTGCATGGTATGTATCCTGAGATGCCTTTTTACTTATCTCGACATATTTGTGACTTCAATGCAAGTATGGAGTAAACCTCATGGTGGCCATCCCCGACGAAGCGTCGGCTCGCTCATCGCCCCCAGGTACTTGAGAGACAGTCGCCACGGTCTAGCCGATATCGTTAGTTCAGTTGGTGCCACTTCACTGCCTCTGCTCGCACAAGTTCTTGAGATATCATCATTTGTTTTTGGATGCGATAGGACCCCGGCAGACAATGAACATGGTCGCCATTGTATGGGACCAGTCTCCAGCTGAGGGGTTGCACAGACGAACCCGTGAATGGCTCGCCTCGCTAGACACCTCATCATGCACTTATTATTAATCTCCTCCGCGCGAATTGAGGGGCACCGCAGTAACATCCGGCGTTAGCCGAGGTGTCGTGTTTCTCCTAGTCACACTGTAGCACCATGGATGCAAAGGAACGTCTGGACAAGGCCAATGATCTGAAGCTCGAAGGAAACGAGTCATTCAAAGCAAACAATTGGAACGAAGCCCTAGTATCATATCGAACAGCACTCGGCCAGTTGCCTCCACGAAAGCGATCGGCTGAGCCAGAGCTTGACCAAGCTGATGTCGACTCCCCGAGATCCCCTGAGCAACAACCAACCGAAGATACCAACATATCTGTTGTGACGGAGACTCCGATCGCGCTTGACGTGGAGTGCGCGAAAGCACGAGCAGTGCTGCATGCGAATATCGGCGCATGTCTGTCGAAGCTGGTGAGCTGAGCGAGTTTTGTCCTTGAACCGCACCCATCCAAGCCATCGAGCAGGAAGATCACAAGGGTGTGGTAGATGCGTGCTCTCAAGGTGAGTTCAGAAGGCTGGTTTACATATGAACACTCCGAACAGCAGATTACAGCCCTCTGTGATGATCCACACTATATCAAGGCACTTCAACGAAGAGCAGCGTCCAACGAGAAGATCGGTACATCGACATCCCTCACTAGCGCTCAAGAAGGTTCGTTTTCTCAGGTAAACGCGTGGGATGGCAACCTTTACTGATGCAACTCACAGATTACAAGCTGCTAGTCGAGTTGCTTCCAGCTGGTTCAGCAGAGTTGGTACATACGAGGAAGATTCTTCAGTTGTTAGAGCCTCGCGCGCGAGAAGCCCAGGAAAAAGAGAAAGCTGAAATGATGGATAAATTGAAAGGCCTCGGCAACACCATCCTCGGTATGCCTCTATTCTGTGAGATCAATAGCCAAGAGCTGATGATCCATATCCTAGGTAAATTTGGACTCTCCACCGACAATTTCAAGTTCGAACCCAACGGTCAAGGAGGTTACTCAGTGAACTTCTCGCGGTGACAGGAGACCAAGTGAAGCTGCCACATCGATGCGTATGAGTGACATTCGTTTCCACTAAACCAGCTATGGTTTGGTCCCTCCATTTCCATCAAGTTCATTGATGTATGTGCCTCCAGGAGTGAAAACTTGGAATTTGTTGAAGGGAAACACCTGCCCATAATCATGTATGCGCACTTGAGTGACATATGGGGAGATGACATACCCTGGCAATGATTCTGCCTCTTATTAACCCAATTGACACTGGGCCATAGTCTCTCGAGTCAATTGAACACATCGCATTATCCCCCGCCACCCATACATGGCCTCGTGGAACAACAACGTGTTCTGTCGAAGGGGCTTTCAGCCCTGTTGGGTCGACACAGACAATGTCTCCTGGGAGACCAATGATTCTTTTACATATGATTCTGTTCGGTCTCAGGGGTGATTTCAGGGAGACAAGTTCTCCTCGAGTTAGATCACGGGGCGCGAGTCGGTGCGACACGATACTTTCAATCGCAATGTCTCCGGAGGTCTCGAATGTCGGGAGCATGGATGGACCATCCGTCTTGCCATATCGTCAATGTGGGAGAAGAGATGGTATGTGGTTGGCGCACCAAGCAAGGGCTTCCGACATTTTCTTTGAAGAGATGGAGGAAACAGACAATATTGACAGCCTGTGTGGTTGTATTGGGTCAGCCGTGGCCGGCGTTGCATTGAACACACAGACGTGGATACACCCAACTGCGAGATTCTTCAGCAAGTTGAACCGGGCAACATGAGAGAGAAACCACGCAGGGGTCATTGAACGAGCTTGAGCACCATTTTTGGAAGGTGACAACAATGAACATTAACTACATGCCATGGCTCAGCGCTCAGCTCGGGAAGACGAACTCGTGCCTCTCGCATGTTGCAGCTTGTACATTTCTACGGTCACTGACGCATCATAACGACTAACGAGTGGAAGCAAAAATCGGAAACTATTCGGGCTGATCCTAAGCAGAGACGCATTCTTCATGCCAAACACTCGAGCCTCCGAGCATTACACAGGATCCCGTGTGAGACCATGACCACTGCCAGTTAGGCGTACTTGGTATATCTCTGGGAGACTGAATGGAGCAGGTTCTTTCTTCTGTTCTCGGGCATGTTTGAGCGGGGTGTTCCTCAACTACATAGAGGAGATGTACGGTGACAAATAGGGGACATAGTAGTGTACGTGTGAGTGGTGGTGGTACTTTTCTCATAATCTATGTGATGCAGAGTCATGCTAGTGACTATGGCAGGAATTGTGGACAAATGCAAACGAAGGGACGGCGACAACACCACACCGAGATCAAGCAACAATGGCCAATGACATGAAAGCGAGAGGACTTGCGCAACTTAGTCCTTCTTCTCCTCCTTGTTGTCTGATGATGGCTCCGACGCAGCATTCTCAGCGTTCCGCTTCTCATAGACCTTCTGGAAAAGACCAAGTGAAGCTTGTTGGGTCTCATTGATCTTCTCCCGGATCTGGTCAGCAGTAACTGAGGAATCGCCAACTTGACCCTTGGCTGCCAGTTCGCGGAGCTCTCCAACAAGTTTGATGACTTTCTCTTTCTCGGTAGCGTCGAGCTGCTCCTTGAACTCATTCATGGCTAAACATAAAGTAAGCATCGATGTAGCCCTTGGAATAATCTTCCAGCTGACCTTTCTCTGTGTCTGAGCAAACGGATTCACCCTTGTTTGCCTCTTCGATGAGAGTGCGACGGGCCTTATCGGACTCAGCGTACTGCTCAGCATCTGAAATCATGCGCTCGATGTCCTTGTCGCTGAGACCTGATGACGACGCAATGGTCATTGATTGATCCTTGCCAGTGGCTTTGTCCTTCGCGGAAACATTGACAATACCGTCTAAAAAGTGGTCAGGATGTAACATAAAACTAGACATGTATACTAACCTGCGTCGATATCGAAAGTAATCTCAATTTGAGGGACACCCTTCGGTGCAGGAGGGATGCCAACGAGGTTGAAGTTGCCCAGGATCTTGTTGTCCCGAACCAACTCACGTTCACCCTGGTAGATCTTGACCTCGATAGCTGTCTGACCGTCGGCCGCAGTTGAGAACGTCTGCGACTTCTTGGTCGGGATAGTAGTGTTGCGGTTGATTAGCTTAGTCATAATGCCCCCGAGGGTCTCGATACCGAGAGAGAGCGGAGTAACATCCAGGAGCAATATGTCAGTGACATTGCCGGCGAGGACACCACCTTGAATGGACGCGCCAATCGCAACAGCTTCATCAGGGTTGACACCCTTGCTAGGCTCCCGACCGAAGACACTCTTGACCGTCTCGCCAACTTTCGGCATACGAGTCATACCACCGACCAATATCACCTCGTTGACTTCACTGGCCTTCACACCGGCGTCAACGAGTGCCTTCTTGCAGGGCTCGATGGTACGTTGGACGAGCTTGTCAACAAGACTCTCGAAGTTGGCCCGACTAAGTTTCATGTTGATATGCTTTGGACCGGATGCATCGGCAGTGATGAATGGCAGGTTAATCTCCGTCTGGCTGGTCGATGAGAGTTCGATCTTGGCCTTCTCCGCAGCCTCGCGGATTCGCTGGATGGCCATTCGATCTTGGCTGAGGGAGATGCCCGATTCCTTCTGGAACTCCTTCAAGAAGTGGTCAACAAGAACAATATCAAAGTCCTCTCCACCAAGGTGCGTGTCGCCGTTCGTTGATTTGACCTCGAAGACACCCTTCTGCATCTCCAATATTGAGATATCAAAGGTACCACCACCTAGATCGTAGACGGCGATAAGGGAAGAATCTGAGCGATCAAGACCATAGGCGAGAGCGGCAGCGGTGGGTTCGTTAATTACACGAAGCACGTCTAGACCAGCGATTTGGCCGGCATCCTTGGTAGCCTGCCGTTGTGCATCATTGAAGTATGCGGGAACAGTGACCACAGCGTGACTGGGCAAAAAAATTAGTATTCTTCTAGCGACTGTAAAGCAAAACGTACTTGATTTTCTTGTTCAAATATTGCTCTGCAGTCTCTTTCATCTTCGTAAGTACCATAGAAGATAACTCTTCCGCAGACTGTGAATGTTGTGAGTATATACAATAGTCGCAAGGGACATCTACTTACGAATTGCTGCGTCTTGTCGCCATTCTCGACTTGGACCGCTGGACGACTGTCAGCTTTGGGGACAACCCGGAAAGGCCTACAGGCGAGTGAGAATGAAATGGATGAAATATGTACAGCCTTTATACTCACCAGTGTTTCATATCGTCCTGGACCTCCTTGTCCTTGAATTGGCGACCAATCAACCGCTTGAAGCCGAAGACGGTATTCGACGGGTTGACGACTGCTTGTCGCTTGGCGGGAAGACCAACAAGACGCTCTCCATGCTTCGTGAAGGCGACAACGGAGGGTGTTGTCCGGGCACCCTCCGAGTTTTCAATGACACGAGAGGACTTCCCCTCCATGACGGAAACACACGAGTTCGTCGTCCCCAAATCAATACCCACAACAGGGCCTAATACAACACGGACTGAGACCTAAACCATACCCTGGATGAGGAACTAGACCGCACCATTGATTTTGGTGTTCATGTTCCTCGCGATCATGGACCGCGGAATGCCCTGCGAACGAAGGTGTAAGGACCACAGGCAAGCGATGAGTGGAGTGAAACGGACAGCATAGTTGCCAGAACGAGCAACGGCGGCGCGAAGGGAGCGAGCTGCAGTGTACATGGAGGAAGAGAATGAAAGTGAGGAGAAAGCAGTGGCGGCAATTTCTCCAAATTTTTAGACCCCCGTGAGCTTACGTCAGCACCTCAGCCGACCGAATTGCTGGAAGTTTCCGCGTTCAACATCAGCGAGAACATTTGAGTGTCGCCAGTGAACAACTGTACATAAACTGACAAGTCATGCGTGTCCGTGTGCGCGCTTGACACCTACACTCATGTCGAACAGTTCTCCCAAACGAATTGGCGGGGAGTATGGAGCAGTACGCGCCAACATCGATGTCAACGGGCTGAATGCATATCTCGTCTCCCACGTCCCCGCGGTCAGTCCCCCCGTAGACGTCCAACAATTCAAGGCATGCTCCCACTTGTGTCAAGCAAAGCTGTATCTGACCTTCTGTCCAGTTCGGACAGGTATGCATGGTCTGCTTCGTCGGCATCTTGTTCGGCTGAACCACCGGTTTTCTAGTCCAATCCCACATACTTCTTGACCGATGCCAAGTGTGTGCCACGAAATATGCCCGCGGCACATTAGCCCCTCATAATCCCCTACAGGCAGAAGCGTTTCGTTCTCCGAAAGAAACCTGCCGGCCAGCTGCTATCCTCTACTGCTCATCAAATTGAGCGCGAATACCGAGTGTTGAATGCCCTCCACAAGCACAATGTCAAGTTGACCACGCAACATTGGCAGGTTGTCCCTGTTCCGACACCATATGCACTGTGCGAGGACGCTAGCATCATTGGGACCTCCTTTTACATCATGGAGTATTTAGAAGGCCGAATATTCACTGACACCAGAGTATTTGAAGTATCACCGAATGATCGGCGTGAATGGTCAGTGTATCTTTACGGGCTGTGATGAATTTAGCTGAGAATTAGCGCCCCTTCTAGTTGGCTTTCCGCTGTGCAAGCACTTGCGGCGCTGGCGTCCCTCGACCCAACGGACATTGGCCTTGCTAACTTCGGTCCATCCACGGACTACTTTCCACGCCAGATCAAGTCCTTGGCACGCATTTCCAAAGCACAGTCACAGGCGGCCGATATCGACACTGGAGAACCGATAGGAAAGATACCGGTTTTCGATAGATTGGTGGATTGGTATCAGAATCATCTCCCAGACGAGAAGAAGACTGGGTTGCGTGTCGTTCACGGGGATTTTAAGCTTGACAATTTGATCTTCCATCCATTTGAGAACAAAGTGATAGGAATATTGGACTGGGAGTTGTGCACTCTCGGCAGCCCAGTAGGTCATCCTACACCATCGACATGACTAGAAACTCAACTTTGGACCTAGCTGGCAGACCTTGGTAATCTCACGCAGCCTTGGGCCATTGATCCCAAGAACCTACCCGACGATCCTGTAGTCAAGAACTACAACCTTATCAGAGGATTCAAGAATACAACGCAAGACGTGCCGATACTACGGGAAGATCTGGAGCTTGAATACTGTCGCCTCACCAATCAAGCATATCCCATCGAGGAAATGGTTTTCGTCCGCAGTTGGATGCTCTTTCGAGTGAGCTCTATTCTTTGGTCTGACCACATTGTTGTCGACGACAAACTTGCAGCTCGCAATCATCTCGCAAGGGATCGCAGCGAGGTTTGCTAGACGCCAAGCCAGTTCTGAGCATGCACACATCCACACTCGCCTCTTCCCTGTAGTGGGACACCTCGCAAAGGTCGTCCTTGAGGACGAGGGATACATTATCGCCAGTAGATCCAGGCTCTAAACCATACATCATGGTGGTCGTGGACTGCTGTATCTTCTTTATCTATAGCCACTCCTCTTTTTGTCTACAAATCCCTCTATCCGGTCGTGGGCCTGGCCGCGGCATTTCTCCAGCAAACTCCTCTAAATTATGCCGGGTTTGTAATCGTCATATTTATTTGAGCCTCATGTGACATACATCCACCTGCGAGCATCGTTCGAAAGATTGCGATACAGTTGCTTCGTCGAGAAGATCCGCAAACGGATCGCTGATTGGCTGGAACACGAATCCCACTAGGAGATCCTACTTCCTTTACTGTGAATCCCGAATGCCCAGTGGCAGTCGTGGGTCGGTTTGCCGCAGAAAGGGTCGGTTCAGCCAGGGGTTCAGGCGCCATATATCGGAGGGTGCCCGTGTGTACTTGGTAGCAAACCCTGAGATTTCCAGCAATATGGAAAGACCAAAGTCGTTGAGGACAGCTTGTATAGGATCAGGAGGTTTCCATATAGGGATTCGAGTCCGCGACGGGTCATGATCAAGGCTTGAGATCTGACATACTGGTTTGATATCCCCGTGGACAATCCGTCAGCTATGCAGGAAGGCCAATCCACCACGGCTCGGTATGGCTACAACGCGGTTGATCATGAAATGGTTTTGATGACTTTACCAGATCCATCTTGACCATTTCTTCTCCCAGTCGTTCAAGTATGAGTGCGTAATTTTCACGAAAGCCGTCCGCTGCGGTCCATTGATGTGTAAAGGTCTCAAAAAACTGTGCTTCAGCGCTGAAGGCCCTAATAACCTTCATAGCAACCTGGACCTGCACTGAATTCTCCGGAACCAGATGTTTGCGCATCAAATATACGTCGGCCAGTGTTGCGAAAGGTCTTTCAGCTGAACGTTGATCGGCGCCATGTTGCTCTAAGATCGATCGCTGTGTATAATGCCCAATCAGGTACTGTGAACGAACCTCCTGCTACTGTCTGGGAGGGAAGAACCAGTTACGGCTGCATATTGTAAGGGCCGCATGTAATTTCTCTGCCATTCCTGGATACGGGCGCTCGATCACTATCAAATTCGCAATAAAGAGAGAGAGATATTACTCCACTTTCAATGTTTACCGCTACAAGCAACAAAGACTGCTAAGACGGGGGGTCCAGACTGCAAGAGAACTTATGCTCCACTGAACTGAGCCAGAGGAATATCGTTGATAGGGCCCACTTGTACTTGCAGTGAAAGAACTTGCAAGCGGTGAGGTGACTGAATGCGGAATTAATCGCCAGACAGCTTGGCCAGAGTGAACTCGAGAACAAGATTTATCGTATACTGCAACATGATAACACCTAGCAAGATCCATTGAGCGACTCTGTCACTTGGCAACTCAGTCCGCATCTCGAAATAAGTAACCCGTTGAATACAAAACGTTACGTACATTTTGATCACCTACGGCACACGGACATCCGTAACCTCGTGAAACTGTGCGACTAGCCGAGCTCATGCCCACCAGCTGCTGTCTGTTTCCACGTAAGTGTTGGCCGCTGGGAAAACGTCAAGGCAATATTTCTCACCTTTGGTTCTTCTCGGATCTGGACTATTGGTCAGCCTTCCCTGGTACTTTTGCGTGGGGTGCTCATACAACGCACGAAATCTGAAGGTGAGCGAATTTTGGATGACATTGACGAGGCAGGTGGCTAGCTTGTCGGGCTGATATGATCGAGGAGGCTTGTGCGTAGAATGCGCGGTGAAATGTGGTCTCCACCTTGTCGACATGACGCTATATACGGTTCCTTGAAGCATCCGAGTTTGAAGAGACTAGTTCCTTCATAGGACCATGGCCCGAACGGACACGAGGGGTGAAAAGGAACATCTAAGACGATCTGAATAAAATCGAGATTGCATACGGGAAAGAGACCAATGAATTAGAGTTCCACGTTCAGAATATATGGAGCAACAACTTGAATACTAGCATGATCGATGCATCAGTTTCAAAGGAAGAGCGACAAGCTAATGCCCTGTTATTTGAGTCGAGCTCGAGCCCATTCTTCTAACCATCATGTGGGCTAAGTCCTATCAGTTACCGCACATTGATTGTTCATCCATTTTGCGGGGTGAAGAGCGACGGAGGAACTCACAACGACCAGGGTAGACAGGCTGAGTCGGCGAATGTAACGTCGAGGTGCAGAGTCTCCCTGAGTAGGGCACATGGCTTCGTGCAGCATTACGATCGGTTCACAGAGCTCCTAGTCGTCATCAATACGGCTCCAGTTTCTGTGAGATGAAACCAACAGGTGCATTATTGACCAGCGAAGACCCAACGTACGCTGAAGGTATGGCATGTTGCTCCTTTCAACCAGGAAGCGACTATTAGTTTTCTGTGACAATGATCTCGTTCCGTGCTAACCACGTTTCTCTCCCGCCCTGGTAACTTCACCCGGGGGTACGGATGCAAACTTGGTGAATGCGAAGAACAGGTTGCTACAGGTCTTGGGGAGTTCATGGAGAGGAATGTCGAACGAGGAAGAGTTTGCAAAAGAAAAATAAATTGACAGTGACCTTCGCTGGTGGATCCCAAAGTGGAACGGAAGCAAAGCAAAAGACCAGTGGCAGGTAGGCACGCGAATCGCCTAACACCCAACCATCAATCACACCAAGGCTGCAGATCAGCGAAATTGCATGCTTGCGCGCCAAACGACCGCTCGCCTCCATGGATTGCTTTCGCGGAAGCAGATGAAAGAAAGGGTGGGTCATCTTCTAGCCAGCACCTCACTGGCCCAATCGCATCCTGCAGGTCAATAAGGTGCGCAACTTGGAGCGAGCCCATGTCTTTGGCTACGGCAACGTTCTGCTTCGAAATCCGTGGGCAGCTGATGCTAGCCTCGAGAGCGATGGTCAGCGAGCTGCCGATCACACGCTGCCTCTTTCTGCTAGCTGCCAGCGCAACAGTCTGCTTCGAGCGTGACGTGACTTCCGACAGGGGAACGCTACGTCACGTCACAGGCAAGTCGTTCATTACCAGCAAGAGTGCGACTCAACATGCGGGGATTCCAACATGCTTGTGTGAGCCTGCTTGACCTACAGCGTCCACAGAGCGTCCGACCGTTGGTGATATCCACAGGCGGGCCCAGCGCTGAGTCAAGAAGCCCATGGAGTAGAGTGAAGTAAGACATACCAAGTGATGATATGATCCATCCAGGTGCTTGATGTTGCGTCCCCTCGTCGGGTTGGGACGCACGGTGCCCTATACTCCAGGTTCGTCAATATCTGGGCGTGAACAAAGTAGGCGCTGCAATGGGATCAACTCGACCGTGCAACTCCTGCTAATTTTCACTGTGTGGAGGTCCAGCAAGGCCGTGTCAGGACATTGCTCACTCCGACGCACTGCGGTTCAAGTGGCCGTGGCCATTTATGGTGGTTCCCTGGGCTATTTTCATTGAATTTGGAACCGACGTCGCGTTCGCACTACTTGACGATGAAATATTGGCTCCCCCGGACATGAACAAATATTCAGAAGGTGTGTCGCAAGGGGGAAACCAAGTGTCCGTCGGTTGTGGACTGGCCACAACTCCCACAAAAATCTCGAACTTGAAAATATCTCTGCCATCCGTCTTCCTGCCCAGCAAGTCGTTTGGGTATTCTCAGCAGCCAGTCATTTTATTCTGCTGCTTCTTCAACTTTCTCGCCCTCCTTCCTCGCATCGAATTCTCGCGTCCCGGGCATCCATGGCTATGCCTTGTCCGCAATCCCCCCAGAATTTTCTCGCTCAAGTCATGAACGCTCCAATTGACCCCCCACTGAACAACGAGTTCCACGCCTACTCACCCGATACTCAAGCTTCCTGGTATTTTCATTCCCTCAATGTCCTACCTACCTGGATTTCAAAGCTACCTTCCTAGTCCACCGTCGACCAGCGCTCCAACCTTTGCTGCTACCTCTCGTTACTTGCTCAGCTTCCAGCCTTAGGCCCGTTGTCGACCAGAAACCTGTCACTCGCACTCGTCGTTGCTCACAACACGTAATGGCAATTCAAGTCTCCACCGCCGTGAATTATCGCATCCTTTCCTACCCTCACAGAGTCACAGCGCGACTTCGGGTCACCCCTCTGCCATGCCTACTACGCTACTCAGGATACTGTCTGGGTGACTAGAAGCATGCCATTCCACCATATCATGTATGTTTCGTCACTCCCTGTTTTGACGGGCACCGGAGGTTCCTTCCGGCGTGATCTCTACTGCCATCTACGGTGCCGCGGTCAGCGCGCGTTGTAAAAACCGTTTGCGGGAAATTGTCAAGAGTACCGATGAAAGGTGGAGTATTCATGGTAGTAGTAGCAATGCCTCGCAACATATTTGCATACCACAAATTGCATTTTCGTCCAAGACGCCTTGTGCTCATTGGATGCGCGTGTCGGTGTGCTTCAAGTCCCTTCGAGTGCATCGGGATTCCTTTGCTGCCTTCAGCGTCGATCACCTCGAAGCAAGGGTTGGACCCACTCACTATCGGTTGGCCTTTGACTCACCAAGGCGCCGTTTGCGTGCAACTCGTGCGATGGAATCGCGAACCTCTACTGTGACAACTTTCGCCAGTCATTCCCGCCATTCTTGCAGTCACTGATCCGATGTTGCGCTAGCAGAACGCCGTCCCATCACAGAACTCCACAGCTGAACCTCTCGTGATGCAGATCATCGTACGCAGGGACATATTTGACGTGTGTCTGTCTCCGTTAGCCGACAGTCTCAGCGACCTAGGACTGATCGCTCTCCTCAAAGAAAGAAAAGTGGGGTGTCGGGCCACTCATGGCCCAGGCAGCGCATGCAGCCACTGCGGTATGACCGAACCCCCACCGTCCTCCGCACCGTTGACATGTTTCGTCTGCAGGTTCTGCACGAGACGCGCGAACGGAGAGAAACGATCGACTATCTAGCGGACCTCAAGAACATGCGCAAGGTACGCCTCAAGGATATCCATCGTCGGGAACTGCGTATGATGACGTTGATCTGCTTAGGTTGTTCTCCAGGTGTGCGGCGTCCACCTCGGATGTTTTTGCGATGCACAGCTGACCTCCGTGATTCGTCGCGTCTTTCGTTAGACAACAGATGCATCTACGCTTGAGAAGCTTTCCACTACACTCTCAAACACTGATCCGTCACCGATACCACATCACCTCTGGACGGAACAGCCAGAAAACATTCCCACTTGCATTGCTCTCGCACCCAATAGAAAAGAGAGATCGATACGCAGAGCGCTGGACAAATGCTCATGTCGACTTTGGCGAGGCGATTGACGATGGACGTGTAACGTACAGATGATCATGGCAAAAGCGCCGGACGGCCTGATATCTCGACGGTAAACGGGCGTTCACCTATGCATTTCAACGCCGTAGCAGCATCGCTGATGCAGCTGACGGTGGTTCGTGGGACTGGATGCATGCGACGAATTACTCCACGGTGGGCTTGAGCGCCGCCGTGTCGAAGTCGACCGGACTTGCCCAAACGAAGACTACAGGCCACTCGAGGGTACTCTGGCATGAAAAACATCACTCGTCGGTGCGTCTCTGATTAGGATCAGCCCGAATAGTTTCCGGTCGGGGTGAGGCGAGGCAATATGCAAGCCATGATGGACCTGGTTTTGTTGCTTCCACTCGTTGGTAATTGAAAGTCGTTGTGAAATGCGCGTCAGTGACCATAAAATGTATAAGTCGCGACATCGCGAAAGGAGGAAAGGCGGGCAAGGTCCATGCACGAGTTCGTCTGGGCAACCTCACAACTGGAGCGTGGGCCTGGTGAGGTAGCGCCAACTTCCGCAGAACGATATCGGCTAGACCGCAGCAACCGACCGTACTTGCATTGAAGTCACGAAATCGGTTTTTCTAGATAGATCGAGCCGATGGGCCACAAATACTCCCTTGCAGATTGGGAGTGAGTGTGCATTTTGCGTTACCGACTTGTCCTGAGGCTCGGGAATGGCACAGGTGTAATGTTCTGAGCGGTGATGAGCAAGCCCGAACGTACACATGCATTGTCTAGATTATCGCTCAAGTGATAGATATGTGCGCACGCTTGTGAAACTGCGCTAAGTCCCCGAGTCAAACAGGACGCATAGCACTGTTTCCTTCGGTTGCGAATCTGTCGACCGCAGCGGGACCTCCCAGTCGTATTCGCTTTTCCAGCAGCCAGAGTCGGACATGGTCGTTCAGAACAAGACTCCGCTAGGCAGTCACGGAACACTAGCACAGTGGTAGGGGCCTCATCGTCTCCTCAGCTCCAACCCTTGCAACGACCAATCTGGCGTCCCTCGGGCGTCCTCCTCGTCCTCGTTCGTGCGTGTCGACGGGCTGACCCTGCTGCAGATCCCCGAGATTTCCTTGCCAGCGCGTACGATGTGCAGCGTTCCCCCGATTTGACACACGTTGGCGCCCATCCTCATCATTCTCCAGCACTCATGTGACAGCTAAACTCGTCCAGATCGGCCACCTTTGCCCACCATGAATCGTGAAGAGCCCGCCTTATTTACCTCTGCCCGTCTCCCGCTTGCCAAGTTTCTCTGCAGACGAGAATGCTCGCTACCGTGGATATCTGTGGGTCAAGGTTCCCCGTGTCCCTCGTGCACTCCAGAAGCATGTTGTGATCTCTCTGGCGACGTTCACGATCTTCCTCGCTGCTTTCCTGCTTTTCTTCTTGTCGGACTGTCGCTTACGATTACACCATCGATATACATCATCCAAGTGTCGGCGCTGAATTCGAGGGACCCTGTCTCGAATGCTGCCGCGAGCCTGTACTTCGGGGTATGGGGCGTATGTACTACGAAGCGAGTGGTCCCTACCGCGTTCGCATCATCGGGTATTAACGTCCTCGCAGCTAGTTGGACTCGGTTGTGGCACAGAACAGATGCTACGGCCCTCAGCTTGGTTACACGATCCCCACGAGCCTCCTCAACGACGTCGGACTGTCCGCAGAGCTCGCGAATGTGGCAGAGACCAGTCTTCTGCTGCTGCTCTCGCTCCATCTCGTCGCCGCTGGGCTGTCGACCATCATCTTGGTCCTCTCCTTGTTCTGGCACTCTCACGCAGTCGCCATCATCTCTCTCATCATCGCCATCGTGGCAGCGATGGTAGGCAGTGTCATGTTTGCGGCGGACGACGTTGCCGTCGTGATCGTCGCGAAGAATAAGATCGACTCACTGTTCGCGGGTGCGGATTTCAGCGTGCAGTTTTGGAACGGAGTGTGGATGGTACTGGCTGCTATGATCATGGCGTGGATCGCTGTCGTAGTCTTGTCCGCGAGGGCGTGCTACTGCTGTGGTGTGAGGCGGCGGTGGGCTGGAAAAGTGTACTCACTTTGCGACATGGCTGAAGAGGTCATCAACAGGTCAAAGGTGCCTCGACCTGACACGTCGGTGTAGCGTCAGTTGTGATGATACGAAAGGAACAGCTGGAATGTCGTTCTGGGGCTCCAATAGGGATAGCCAAGGACTGCAGCGGAGAGTGGAATTGGGTATTGACTATTCGGGGAGCTATCGCTACAATAAATCAACCAAACACGCGTCTATGTGAGTCGCTCATATGGGGGCAAGCACGCTGGCAGCGAGGATAGCACCACCGAAGAGCGAGAATGGGTTCACTGCTGAGGCGAGTGCGTGATTTGCATTCTGAACAGAGGGGACTGTCAGCAACCCGGAGCGGTGCAGCGAAAGGGAGAGACTGACGAGCTGCTGTGCGCTGGCTGCAGCGGGACAACCATTGATACAACCAAGGTTGAGGTTGCTCGCAATGACAGATGCGAGGTTGGGGTCTATGGGGGCAGGTTCGGGGTGAGGGAGGGGGGAGGAGGCGACTAGATGGAGGAGGTCAGAGAGGTGGGGGGGGGATGAGACGGAGAGGCGGACCTAGTGCTGCGAAGGCAAGGAGGACGAGAGTGGGAGAGTGGGTGTGCATGATGAGACTCGCGGCGTGGACGAGGGACGACGCGTATTATAAGGCCCTTTCGTTCCTCGATGCGAAAGAGGAAAGTGACTGATTCAACGTATGTACAACAACACATCATCGCATCTCATATCGTACACTGCTTGTTCTTTTGTCGCTACCTTGTTCTACTTGGATTCGCAAGTGCAAGCTTCGCCTTGCTTGGTGCACACGCAGTCCTCACCGGACCCGCGACAGTCGCACTGTGTACGTGTCGGTCAACGCGAGGGTGTCGGGAGCGGGAGAGGGGTACCTTGGACGAGTGAGGGGCATTCACGCACTTGGCGCAGTTGCACTTGCCCTTGGGGCAGGCACACGCGCTGCCCGCGGGCCCGCAGGCGCTGTGGGGGGACGGGTGAGCATGGTGGGCGAACTTC